>VZTY01031464.1:7580-25238 GCA_013400935.1 Turnix velox
GAAGGCTCAGGGGGGACCTCATAGTAACTTCTCAATACCTGAAGGGGGCCTACAGAAAGGCAGGGGTACGACTTTTTAATAAGATATGTGAGGACTAGAAATAATGGATGTAAATTGAAAGGGTGTAGATCCAGCCTGGATATAAGAATGAAATTCTTTATTGTGAGGGTGGTGAAACATTGGAAGAGGTTGGCCAGAGAGGTTATGGATGCCCCCTCTCTGGAGTTGCTTAAGGCCAGGCTGGACAAGGCACTGAGCAGCCTGATTTGGTGGGAGGTCTCCCTGCCTATGGCAGGGATGATCTTTAAGGTCCCTTCCAATCCAAACTATTCTATGATTCTATAAGAGGAGCTCTGTTGGTAGTTGTGTTTTCCAGCAAATGCTGCTTTCAATTCCCATCTCTGAGGAAGTGTCCTTGGTTTGTGCATACTCGCACTGATTTCCTCCTGTGAAAATCCAGTCAGAAAGAATATACCTAATACCCATCATCTTTTCACAGCTCTGCAGCTGGGAGGACTGCCACTTTTCTGTCATTTCACACAAAAAAAAAAGCACTGTTGTTTCTTTCCTTTTCATGATAACTTTTGGAAGCCAGCAGCAAATAAGTGTGGGAGAAATGACACAGGCTTATGAGTAGCAAATTTGCACCTTTATACCCAAGACAGGCAGTGCCAAATTCTGTTCACATAAACAGCCCTGCTGGGGAGCACCAGGTTTGTGTGAAATCACACTCTGTGGCACAGTCTGCTTTACAGATGTTTACTAGCAAATAAAAGCAGTGCAGAATTGCAATCTGTTCTGCCTCTGTTCCATTGGTGAGATTTCTGTTGACCTCAGCAGGACTTTGTGTTGTCTAAGGCTGAAGCAGCAACTTCCCTTTCCCTGGAATGAGGCAATTTAGTTCGTTTCAAGGGATGGAAGAATCTCACTCCTCTTATTGCAATAAAGATTAAATGTAAAGCAAGTAATCTCTGAGGAATTTGTGTGGTGAATCTAGTACGTGGATTGAACCTTATTATGGCTCTGGGGAACTGCAAGATAAATCAACAATTGCTCACCCACTGGATTTATTTGCAGCAGCTTTTATAGGCAGACTCTAATGGTGCTGTACTGAAAAAATGCTGTGTTCCAGCCCTTATAGATATGCAGAGGGTGCACCAGTGGATTATTTAGAGCTGGTTTTAGGTGCTTTGCAAGATATTATGTTAAATATTAGTATCAATCATATGGAGATAAGCATTTAGGCTACTGGGCAGCTGTACTAAAAATGCAGGCTGTTGCAGGGAAGTTGCCTGAGAAGAGGAGAAAAGGAGGTTTGTCACTGACAAAGAAAAGAACATCTTCTTGGCTCATCCTCTTACCTTTCTTGCTTTCCATAGCAGTTTTTCACCCTGTTCTCCTTGAGCTCTGCACATATTTCTCCCATTCTCTTTTCCACATCTTTCTTTTGTGTGGTCTTTTGTATGGTCTTTTTGATTTATCAATCTTTCCATCCTTGTTTGCATTACTATTGCTTTCTCTCTTTTCCTTCTCCTTTTCTTCACTGTTACATACTCTCCCTGAAGAAAGTGACTTCACTTTGTCACTCTTGCTGTTTTGTTTCCATTCCATCTCTACATTTTCCTGGGCAACATGCAAAAGCCAATTGTTAGGGTGTAATCAACCTGACTATATCCCAGTGGGAGCAGGGCTGGAGCTTCTTGGGACCTTGAAATGTTGTGTCTTCCAGATATCCCTTGGCTCAGAGAAAGGTGGGGATGAGCACGTGGTTTCTCCCATGCTGACTGATCCAGGTAGTGGTGTTGTGTAGGTCAGCTCAGTTTGTTCTTCAGGGAAGCTCTGAGACTTACCTCCCTTCCCAGTAAGACCCTTGAGGTACCATAAGGACCTGAGTTATCATATTCATATCAAGGCCTTAGATGGGAGTGCTTGGATCTCCTGCATTGTTTTGTAAAGAAGAGCAGGTCAAGAAATATATATTTTGAGATTTTTGCCCTCAGTCATCCTTGGTGTAATGTATCAGACCTGGTAAAGTTCTTTACAAGAGGTACAGGTGTTATCCTGACAGAGAGGTTTGTACTACAGAACATTTTGCCTTCAGAGCAAAGGGGTAGTATATTGTGTTGGAAACCATCCCTAAATTAGGTTAATTTATGTACTCTAAGAAGAAAATATGCTTCCATGCTTGGCACTTTATCAGCCCACAGGGAGCTGTGTCTCCTTTAGCTTCGAAAAGAGAAGACTAGGGGGGAACCTCATTAACATTTATAAATATGTAAAGGGTGAGTGTCAGGAGGATGGAGCCAGGCTCTTCTCAGTGACCTCCAATGATAGGACAACGTGAAATGGGTATAAGCTGAAACATAGAAGTTTCCAGAGAAATGTAAGAAAATTTTTTTCACAGTGAGGGTAACAGAACACTGGAATGGACTGCCAAGAGAGGCTGTGGATTCTCCTTCTTTGGAGACATTCAAAACCCCTCTGGATGCCTTCCTGTGTGACCTGGTCTAGGTGTTCCTGCTCTGGCAGGGGGATTAGACTAGATGATCTCTTGAGGTGCCTTCCAACCCCTGATACTCTGTCATTCTGTGTGATTATCTATCAAGACCTTGTAATTTATCCATTACCTGCCAAGCCCTGCTGATAGTCTTTTCAGAAATCTGTAACCCTCTGAGAAAATGCTCAGTCTTGTCTCTATGCTTTTCTTCACTGTGTAGTCATAGCAGATGTTTAAACTGTAATAAGGAAAACTCAACATTTAACAATTTTTTTGTGACTTGACAAGGGGTGGTGAAAATCCTGTCCAGATTGTTTCATATCTATGTTTCTTGAAAAAAAAGTTATCTTCTATAAGTACTGCAATTTCATTTCCTTTCCTCTTAAAAGAAGCATTGATACCAAGAACTGTGAGTGTCCTACCAGGTTAGCAATTTCAGCCCCTCCTTGCTGAATCCACCATATCACAGCCTTCCCTACAAGCTTTGCAAACTATGTCTTACAACCTATTATCCAGCTATAGATCTCATTCCCTTAATGCCTTTCTTTTAGTGCTTAATCTTTTAATTTTCAGCATAATCATGCCTCAATATGGATTATTAATATCCAATACTTCCCCTGGTGTTTCTTCCTTGCCAATGCTTTCCTGTAGATGTGCTTTCCATGATTCTGTAATTGTGATTTTCAGAGCAGCACTTTTCCTTCTCTTTTACTGCTTTGAGGGTTGAAAGAAACCCTGCTGGACTTTGCAGTCTTTGGGCTTATTGTTGGTTTCCATGACTGTCCTTGTTTTGGGGTTTTTTTTAGTACTTGTAGCATTTTCAATCTTCAATGACCAGAATTGTTCACATTATTATAAATATTGCCAATGCAGCTCATCAAATTCTTGCCTAATGAAAAACTCTGCTTTTTTCAGAAAGGTTAGGTAACTAGTAATTACTAGTGATTGTCAGCAGAAAAATAGCTAACAAATACTTCAATCTCAGATGCTCTTCCACTTTCAACCTTGCAGCAAATACTCATTTTAAGGTACAGCTTCTTTTGGATGGGCATGAATAGTTCTTGTGATCCTATAATTATGCCTTCTTTGCAGAAGGCATTCTCCCTTATAGCATCTGACTGACTCTACTTTATATGTCCAATAAATAAAATTCAGATTTGACATCTTAGCCAAATCCTTGGAGGCCAAGTAACCTGCAATGAGACCATGTACCCACAGCCCCAAAGCCATCCTTCTCTCCTGCTGTCATGAGCACCAACTCATAGACCAATCCTGCTTTGATTCCCTGGTGATTTTTTTATTTTCCTCAGCCTTGTTGAGACTCTCATGCAGGATGCTACAGAAATTAATGGAATTGTCTCCCGAGCTAAGGGCCAGACCTTAAACTGGCAACCAGAATAAATGGATAAATGATTGTAAAAATGATCTTGAGAAGAAAAGCTTGTTTCTCTGCCAAAAAAATAGAGTCCCTGTAGAATCCAGTCAGTAGCTTCTAGAGAGAGCAAAACTAAGTTTCATATTTCCTCATAATCTTTTATGCAAGTGTTCCAACTGTGGATGCCTGATCAAATTAGATATGCCTAATTTATACAGATGTCCCCATTTAGTAGGTGAGTGCAACACTGGAAGCAAGTGCTACTCTCTGAATTCCCATAATGGACCCACAGAGCTCACTCACTTCCTTCTGAGGGCATGCTATCATCAGGTTTCCTTTTTCAGTCTTATTGTCAGCATCATCCTGTATGTATGGGTAGTTCTAATAAGAAGGCTTCTATACAAATAGCAATCCCTGTTCATTTTAACTGACTGCTTAATCAGTAGGGCATGTTATCATCACATCAGCTTTCCTTTTTCAGTCTTATTGTCAGCATCATCCTGTGTAGGGTAGTGCTAATAAGAAGACTTACATAAAAATAGCAATCCCTGCTCATTTTTAAGTTCATTAACTGACTACTTAATGATTCCTCAATGGGATGACATGTATACTCAGCCCATGTCTATGCAGCAGGGTCAAGCTGTGATAATCACCTGTTAACCATGGTGATTTTCAAAATAAGTACAAATGGCTGATATTAGTCTGTCTGCACTGAGCTATTCCAGGAAGAAATGGTGCTTGCAAGGTGGCAGGAGGGGAAATGAGAAGTAAATCAATGACTGGTGTTTGCTGGACTGGATGAAGCAAGAAAAAAAAGGAAAACAAATGATAACAAATACCTGGACCCTTCATACAGGGGGTGTTTTATGGCTATGTGTATGAGGGAAGTTATTTTAGAAAACATAGAAACTTTTCTATTTTAATGTTTAAATATAGTGATATTATATATATATAACAACTATATATATATATAAAATATATATAGTTTTATAGTTACACAGTGATGTGTTATATATATGTAGCAACTATATATGTATATATAAAAATAAATATAGTGACAGATATACAGTGATGTGTCTTGGACTAGAAGCTCACAAAATATTGTTCGTGTAGCTTTAGACTTGAGGGCACAGCACACAGCTCTTCCTCCTCCCACTGAATGGGTCAGAAAATTATTTATAAACACTTCCATGAAAGCCAGCACGGGGGAGATTCACTGATTTTATCTAAACTGATTCAGTTAAACTGCTAAAGGTATTTTTTTCCTCTTATTTCTCCCCACAGTGTGTATCCAAGGCCCTTCTGGCCTAAAGACAACAGTTGCTATTAGTGCTAAGCTGCTTTCATCCCTGGAGCTCAAGTGCTTTGCAGGGGTGAGTAAGTGATATCAATCTGATTGTTACACGTGCCCAATTACAAATGCTTGAAGCAATTGTTGGAGGATCTAGTAAATGAAACTCAGGTTGTAGGGGCTCAGAGAGCAGGGAAACCTTTCTTGACCCACTTGGATTAAGTCTCTCTTGTTTCTCAGAGCTGGAAGATGGTTGTGTGAATGTCTTTCGGAATGAGAGGGTGTATAAGGAAAACTGTAGAGAAAATAAAGGCAGGTTTATAATTATTCTTGGATCCTTAGAAATTAAATCTGTAGAGTACTGAAACTAGTAACAACTACTTGAGGTTTTTTACTTTATTCCCTCAACTGAAAAGCACTCTATATTTGCCCTGAAATAAAGACAGATGGAATAATCATGTATTTCCCCTAGAAGTGAGTGATTCAATTGTTAGAAATATCTCATTCCTAGAACAAAATCTGCTGAATGTAAACATGCAGATCTGTTCTGACTGCTGAGCTTAGGAAAATGGGAAGGGTCATTGCTGCAGTCTTAATGAACTTGATTTTTTGAAGCAGAGGCAAGTGCGAGTCAGCTTGTCAAATCAGAAAAGCAGACATTGCCAGCCAGGGCAGAAAATACATTCTGTTAAAGGGTCTGTCTTGGAAAGGAAGAAAAAATCTAGGAACTGAACAAAGGCTGCAGCTGTTAGGATAGTAAACATGCAGGGATTTCTTGTGTGAGGGACTGAATGTCCTGATGTATTACCTCTCGAAAAAGACAATGTGGAAGGATCATGATTTCATAGCTGGTGTCTAGGGTTCTAACCTAAGAGTGAGGAGCTCCAGGCTCGAGTCTCTCTTCCAAGACCTTGCCGTATTTCTTATTCAGTGACTCCAGAATCACAGAGTGGTTTGGATTAGAAGGGAGCTTAAAGATCATCGAGTTCCAACCCCGCTGCCAAGGGCAGGGACACCTCCCACTACATCAGGTTGCTCAGTTCCTTGTCCAGCCTGGCCTTAAACACCTCCAGGGAGAGGGCATCCACAGCCTCTCTGGGCAACCTGTTCCAGTGTCTCACCGTCCTCACCATGAAGAATTTCTTTGTTATCTCCAGCCTGAATCTCCCCTCTTCTAATTTACATCCATTATTCCTACTCCTGCCATCACATAACCTATTAAAAAATCCTACCCCAGCCTTTTTGCCATATCTGTACTTTAGGTAGTGAGAGGCTAGGGGGTTTCAGGATTGCGCTTCTGGACATGGCTTAACTTTACCTTCTTGAAGCTTTATGCCCTCTTTGGGATAAGCTGCCATTGCACTTCAAGTCATAAGCTTTAGATATATAGGATTTAGTTACTGAAGTCAGAATGGGATTTCAGTAGTTTCCAAAATTGAATTGGACACACATTTAGCTTAGGTGGCTTCAAAAGGGAGGTTTGACTTCTTGTATCATTCTAAACTGTCGGAAACTTCATTCAGGGTTAGGGCAAATAAAAATGTTCATGCCTTCCTACTTCTCTATTTCATGCTACCAGAATTTTCATTGACAGCTTTCACAGACAAATCAACAGTTCAAGGTAGAAATAAAAATTGAAAATCACTTTTTTTTTTCCAATCCAATGGACCAATGAGCCAACCCAGTGGTGCAGTGAATTGGCAAAAAGCCTTGGCTTTACAGCTGTTGTACAACACAGGAACCTAAGCTGGTGCCAGCTGGTGAGAAATTCTGTGAAGGTGAATCGTGGAAGGCGAGAAACATCAGATAGGGCTCCAGTTGCTTTATAAAAACTTCTAAGTAGGCTGAGGCTTTCAGTTGGAGTGATTGAACTTCTGGTTATGGACTCTGTTAATTTCTACAGCAGTAAACAGAAGAGTTGAGGCCAAAGGTAGAATTAAACATCTTACCAGCTAGGTCTGCTGTGGTGATATATGCATATTTTGGGCAGCATGGCTGATGCTCAGTGAAACTAAATCTTTCATGAGCTATTAGAACTGTGCCCATATAGCAAAGGATTCAGAAGAGACAGTCAAAGACTTAGAGCAGTGCCACCTAGTGATGTAAACCAATCTCCTGATATAACTCAGTTTTCATTTTAAGTGCTTTAAGATGCTTGTTCCTTCATTGTACTGTGTTGATTCAACCTGTTAGCATTGAACCTGGGCATCAGAAATGCCTTGGAACATAGTTGGAGCTTTTGCTCAGAACCACCTTAGATTTGTTCATACCACATCAAGGGCAGCTGGCAGACGTGGCGAGGAGGAGCCCTCTTAAGATCTCACTATCTTTCTCCTGTCTCATACCAGTGAGTGGCTGAAAGCTCATGCTATCACTTAGCAGGAGGAGTGCATCTGAATCTGACCATTTTTAGCCTTTGATGTCTGATAGCAAATCATATTTCCCCCCCCAAAAATCTGCTTGAATAAGATGACCATCTGTTCCTTGTTAAAAAATATAAAAATCTGTTATTCAATGCTTAATATTCTATAGCCTAAACCAATCAAATCCAAAGTGTACTTTGTCCCACATTTTAGCTATAATTCACACAGAGGAGTCCATACAAAGATACAATTGCATGATCTGACAAGACCTATGGTTGTTTCATTGAATATAAAACTATCTTTCCATTGTCCAGTCCATTTTTTTCTGTTTTTCATATTTCTTTTCATGATTATATTTCCTGGTAGCCCAACTGTGAGTTACTGTGACCCTCTAACAGCCAAAATTGTTTGGACTGTTGTGCATGGTGTACTTGAAACAATGTATTTCCCACTGAGATAAGTTTTGTATTGAGATGCCTTTCATGATGTTGCTGCTCCTGATGATTAATTTCCTCATGCAAGTTATCAGCATGGCTGAAAGGGATGGCTCCTGAGAGTAATCTGGATAGGATAGCTAAGATAACCTCCTGAAACTAACCACTGGGCAAAATACCAGTGCACATCTGGAGAGCCAAATGCTTTTTCTTCTTGATTATTTTAAAATAGTGTTCCTTGTGTCTGCCATCAAACATACTAGGTGAGATCTGTGTACAAAGACAAACCTGTGGTCAAGACTGGACCTTCTGTCCAGTCCCACCTTTATCCTTTGTCTTAAATTTGAAACCTGATTTTGAATAAACTGCCAGTTTCTCTTTTATGGCATTGTATTGGCTTCTCTGAAGTCAAATTCAAAGAGAAAACTTGCTGAATCCCAAATTCTTCCTATGCATGCTGATACAGGTCTATTCCCATTGAGACATAAAGGCTGCAAAGAGTTAACAAGTTTTTGAGGAGGCCACCCCTATCTTTGAATGCAGCATGAATGGAAAATAGGTTTTCCCTCTTTTAAATGTGTTTGTGTAGAGAAGCAAAACAAAACGAAAATGAGACACAAAGAAAAAAAAACAAAACCAACTACACTCTAATTTGCCATAGAAACATGTTCAGTGAAGACTTGAAGACTAATCTATCTGCTCCTTGTGGCTTCTTCCTACAAGTAAAATCAAGATGTAGCCAAATCACAGGTTTTTATGGTGGTGTTGGGAGTGAGCAGAGCCTGCAGATGTTTCTGTGATGTTCATTGCAGTTATCTCATAGCAGAAGAAATTATAGATAATTTCTTTATGAAGGGAACGATGATATGAGAGCAGTTTAGGGGACAAGTGATGTGTTTTTCCTAATGTTTTATTTGCTCATATTTTTTTCTTCCTACACTGTCAAAATTGACTTTTCACTTTTCAGTTATGAATGCACAGTGGCTTTTTGGTGAATTGCTTATGAAGCCATGATACTGTTTGGTGTGACAGTATGTGCATGTATGATTTGGAATGATTTGGAAAGAGACAGCACTTCAGAAGGAAGGTGTAGGAATAGATGGGTTTGTTTTCATGCCAGAACTCCAGACAAAATTATTTCTGCCAGGGGAGAATTTTAAATACCAGATAAGCTTTTTCATCCACCTCTCATTGTATTTCTTTTAGAAAATCATTCATTTTTCTTTACAGAATGTTGGGTTTTGTTGCTGTTTACAGCACACCACTTCTGAACCTCAGACTGGAATGAGGTTTTTATTGTGTGAACTGTCTTAGTAATCATTCTACAATGTATGAGATGGAAGGAAAAATTCAAGGTTTCATTTTTTCCCTGTGCCTTTCCCATTGTAAACTTGTGTCTTTTGTGGCCTTTAGCAAACAGCATTTTGAGGCATGGTTGATAACACATGGTTGGGCCAGTGGGTGGTGGCAGCTGTACCTGGTGCCACCATGGTGGGATGTTTCATACCCTGGCACTCCTGATGCCTCAAGCTGGTTATCTGCAGCATACTCCAAGCTTTGTGTCCCAGTTCTCCTTTATAAGGAGTGTAAAAAGGTCACTGTTTGCAAGGGGAAAGGTTTTTAGGCATGGCTTGGAAATGAGATAGCTGAATGTGACAAAACCTAAAGATATCTATGCAGACATCCTGGAGGAAATGAACCTTAACAGGGGTAAATAGCTGTTGACTTAAAATTGTTACTCTGACATGATGATTTAAGGTATTTGGTACGTTTTTTGTTTGGTTGGTTGGGTTTTTTAAATTGTTTGTTCTGTTTTGTTTTTGTTTCTTTGTTTTTATAGTGACAATTAAGACTTTTAAAAATTCATGAAGACATGAAGAAAAAAACTACCAGTCTGCAGCCTTTTCCACGGATGGGGAGTGAAGTGCAGGCCTGTGAAATTGGTACAAGAAAGAGCACAGCCAAATTCACCTCAGTCATGTACCAATCTACTTAGCTCTGGCAGTACTTGGCAGCTGAGTTATGAGAGAAGTCATTGAAGCAGCCCAATAGAGATGTCTGAGATATTTTTTCCCATCTTTGCCTCTGCTTTTCAGTAGGCTGCAAGGCTTTAATTTGAAATAGAAAATAAAGCAATTTTCATAAGAATTTCATCAAAAGGTTATTTACACAATGAAAGTTTTATTTTATTATTATATTTTTATATTGCTGTTTCTTGTCAGGAAGGAGAACAAAGTTGGCAGTGGAAGACTTTATTTTGCTTTTCAGAAACTTGAAATGTCAAAGAGAAAATTGAAAGAAAACTATGTTTATAAGTCCATATCTGCTGTGCTTCTACATTATAGAAGTAAATTTAATTCTCTCCATAGAGACTTTTCCACTCAGATAGGAGCAGCATCATGTTTTATTTTATTTTTTCTCTTTATAAATTATTTTTCTGCAGTCAAACATATTTTTCTTTAGTGCTTACATTTAAAAAAAAATAAAAGTAACAAAAAACCCACATAAAACCCACCAAAAACATGGCTATTTTAAGTAGATTTCCTTGATTAGAAATAAAACATAAAGTTTAAATATATAGAAATTTTTAAAAGTTTCTGAAAACACATCTTTATTTCATACTGTTGGTTGGTAGCAACTAAGCTACTAATTATTAATGATGCTATGGGGAGCATAATATCTTTGAATAAATGAAATCCAAAATAGCAGCAAACCAAAAAGCTTTTAACATCATTTAATTGGGGATCAAACTTCTTTATTTTATCCAATAAACCTGGATAAATGGAAATTGCCTCATGGCATATGGATTTTGATTGCAATAAATTGCATTTTTGATGGACAGATGTTTTGTCACACATTTTAGCTAAACATTCTCCGTCAGTTCCCCACAACTGTTGAAGAGCTCAGCATTTGCTGTGCTACACCTGTATGTTGGCACCCATTTCTCTTTGTTGAGATGAGCAATTACAAGAGCTCAGAAAGTTGTACAATTATTATCTCTTCTCCTAACCTTTCTGTAATTATTTGGATCACAGCTGGAGCTTCCCAAAGCAGTTAATTTGTTTGTAATTCATGTAAGTTTTATTGCATATGTGGGTGGATTTCTTGGAATCCATTCTGTTGGACATTTATATATTCACATTAAAGTTTCATTTTCCATTTTCAGTCTTCCTTTTGATGCATGATATGCCCCCTTAGCTCCATTTTTCCAGCCACTTTCATCAGTCTGGTCATTCCCATAGTTCACAAGTATCTTTTACCTTGATTTTCTTCTGCCCTTTCCTCTTATGATGCTGTTGTTTCGTTTTGGTTTTGTTCTGAATTGGTGTTTATTTGGGGTTTTTTTGACAATATTATTTCCAGGGCTTGCTTAGGACCTTTCTTTCATCCATTGTTATATTTTAAAATGTCACTGAAACCATCTGTCCCAAAATGACTGTGCTGACCAATCCCAGTTCTGTCAAATCGTTTGCACACACCTCTTTTCCAGACAGATTTGGTCTTCAGCAAAGAAAACTCTGTAGCATAAACCCCATACAAGCCTAGTAAGTGTGACAAACCTATCCTTTTAATAGAAAAGAACCACATATTTTCATTACTTCTAGTACCTCTCTGCCATGGCTGCCTAAGCTGAACATTTGTCTGTGTGGATATTAAGCAGTGGCTAAGAGTCAGATGCAGGAAATGACTCCAGAGCATGGGTAATCATATTCCCATTTAGCAGACAGACATCTACATGCTGTGGTCCCAGTGAAATCCAGGGGGCTTTTAGCAGGGATCTAAACTTAAGCAAATCCAAGTGCTCAGTGAAGCACTCTACTTCTCCAAGGTCTTTATATTTCTGTTTTGTGAACATGTATTTTACATGTAAGTAATTTATCTCTGTCCATTTTAGATTGTAGCAAGTAAGAATGGGATTGCTTTCACTGTTAAGTCAACATCTTTTGCTTTCTTCCTGGAGGACACCATGCTGCTTACCAGCCCTTTTGTTGTTCCTTGTATCTAGAGGTAACAATGGAAGAAATCCAAAAGTGCTTGAGGAGAAAATTACACCTTTGCTTCTCCCATCCTCTTTGGTCTGCAGTCAGTGGATGCTGAAAACCAGTTTTTACACTCTTCTTCGTTACTATTCACTTTATCACATCACTAAATTAGTACATGCAGTTCTTATTCATTCTGACACCTGGTAGCATTAGACAAGTATATAGAAATGTGAGTTGAGTGGATTCTACCTGTAACTTAAAGTCTAAGTAACTAGAAACTGTGTCCTTGAAACTTGGAAAGTCCATGCAGTGACAGCATGAAATATTTCATCTTTAGTTCTTAATTCCTGTGCCTGGTAACTGTCAGCCCTTTTGAGTTCACATATCTTCCTTAATCTCTTCACTAACTACATTTAACATAACATATAGCAGATCAGGAGCCATGTGCCTGTAAATAATGCTGCTATTTATACATTTACAACAGTAATAAAATATTCCAATAGTATAATGCAGGTATTTTTCAATAGGGAAAATGATCTAATACAACTGTATCCCAGGCTCTTTAATCTAGAATCTCCATGTAGAAACACTGTTTCTTCTTGGCTTCATGAGTTTGCTGCACTAAGTTATACATCCAGTGTTTCATCATTGTACTCAAATGTATGAAAACCTTCCTTGAGACAGTCAAGTGATTGTGGCAAAGCATATGGGGATTCAGTGTAGGGCTGTGTTCATGCAGTGCTACATGTACCATGCAGATTTACCCCTGCTTTCTAGACTAGGCTTTCTAGACCCAGCTTCTGTCACTAACTAGTCTTTCAGAGTTCAGTTACCAAGTACTAAATAGTGCTGAAGAGCTTTTGTGAGGCTCTTGAGACACTGGAAGAGGTTGCCCAGAGGTTGTGGATGTCCCCTCCCTGGAGGTGTTTAAGGCCAGGCTGGATGAGACATTGAGCAACATGGTTTGCTGGGAGGTGTCCCTGCCCTTGGTAGGGGGGTTGGAACTAGATGATCTTTAAGGTCCCTTCCAACCCAACCATTCCATGATTCTATGGCTGATTTTTTATTCCAGTTCTCTGATTCTATGGCTGATTTGGCAACCAGTCCAAAGTAGAACAATAGGAGCTGTGCTCTCCCTGAACTCATTTCTGCTTTGACTTTTAGAATGCCCATTTCTGAAGTGACTTTTATCATGTAGCTGGAGTGAACCAATGAGTTGGTCCTCTCAAATACTGTGGCAGTCACTGACAGCATTTTTCTTTTCATACCATATATTCAATTACATGGATTCTCAGTGTTCTTGATGTGCAAGGAAAAGAAGGCCCTAGCTCTTACTTTTATTCAAATAGGTTTGTTCATTCCCTGTCTTATTAACTTCTAAGAAAGAATGTCTAACAATACTCATTCACTTTCTTTCAGCTGTGGACTTTTTGCCTATGAAACTATGAATCCTTTTGAAGTCATAAGCCTTTTTAGTCCCATTTGTTGCTCCAAATGCAGGTATTATCTTTGAGCCTGCTCCAGAGGCTGCTCACTTCACAACTTCAGAAAGATAGACTTAAGGGAGACTAAGAGTCGTGCAAAAGGATCATCATGTGTTTCACCCTCTCAGAATATATGAAATTTGTTTATTGCAATAGTCTTTTTCCAGCTCTTCAGAGCCAACACATCTGCTAGGATGAAGGACTGCAGATGAAAGCAGTGTAAATCTTGTCCTTAGGACTTGGATGATTTTGACAGTGAGGAAATGAGTTCTTACAACTTCCCTGGATATACTGTTCTCTTTTGGCATGGTACCATCCAGTGTGGTCCCCAGGGAAAGGAACACCTCTGTTAAATGTTGGGACTTATACAGGATGCCAACTGTTGTAAAATAATCACAGTCATTTATTGGTTTTATAAAGATGTATTCTTCAATCCATTTGGAAATTGGAAATGTTAAAATTTTATAAATTATAGATAATTTTTTAAACACTGTTGTAGTTTTAGCTGATGAAACTAGTAGTGTTTATTCAAGTCTAAGACAGAATCATAGAATAGTTTGGGTTGGAAGGGACCTTGTAGATCATCAAGTTCCAGCCCCTCTGCCATAGGCAAAATTTATGAGGAACCTTTGTGTCTTCTACTGGACCAACTGATAAAGTTAGGAGAGTGGGGAAGAAGGCAGGGTTTTTTTATCCATCATGTCTATGACATTGATTGTGTCTGAGACCCTTGCTATGGCATGACGTGTCAGTGAATAAATTAGATAGAAATTCAAAATGGTCTTTATGAAATAGACAAGAAACTGATTAAATGGTAGGTTCTTAAGTATGATTACAAAGTGGGAATCACTGCTGAAGTTGATTCGCTTCTGGAAAAGTTCCAGAGGACTGGGGCCAAGAAATTATCTCTGTGAGATCTTGTTAAATCCAGTTCATCGATGTAAATTCACTACTGATAAAGGTAGCAGGTTAAAGAAGGAGGTTGTAAACTATAAAAGAGAGGAGTGCTGAGTGGTGTGGATCATTTAGAGACTTGCATGAACAACTAAGTGAGCTGTGTTTCAATGAATATATATCTAGGGACAAAGATTGTTGGCCATGCTGGATAAAATAACCTGTCACAACAGCAATCCTGAAGAGGGCTTGAAGGAGATGAGAGGGTCCAATCAGCATGGCTACTCTGTTGAACATCAGGGAGACTTGCTGGTAAGGAGACTGAATGAAATCCTTGGCTGGTGGAACACTGGGTACCCAATAAGAATAGAAATGTGATGTAACATCCATTTAACACTGGTCTGACCTCTGCTGAAAAAATATGATGCAGCTATAGCTTCCAATTCATGGAGTAAAAAGATTTAATGAGAATGGTTGAAGGGTTGGAAAACATGCCATACATAAAGAGACTCAGGGAGTGCTTATCTAAGATGTCTTTATCATCACAACCCTAAAGGAGGAAAAGTTCAATCAAAGTTTGGTAGTTCTATAGACAAATTCATAATAAAAACAATATCTAGAAGCCCACGCAGGACAAATCAGTATTTTAAAGATAGAGTTGCAACTTCTTACAAAAGGCTGTGAGCAATCATTGGAACATTCTGCGATAGCTGTTGTAGATCAGCCTTGATTTTTCACTCAAGGTTGATACATTAAGGGAAAAGAAAGGCTATGGACCAAAAGAAAGAATTAATACAGATAAGCCTGCAGCTTTCATAAAACATTAGGTTAGAAATCTATAGTTAGACACACTTAGGTTAGACATCTATAGTCATCAACTCCTCATGACAATTTTTCTTTAAATGGCTTCTTTGAAATGAGTTTTCTCTTCTTGATGTTGTGTCTTGCTTTTTAGTCCAGTCTCTTTTAAACTACTATCTCTTTTTAATTTTTTTTTAAAACATCATCACATTAACAAAACCACCAAAAGCTCTATATTGTGAGGTTTATAAGCTAAAGCCCAGCTAGTGCTATCTCCTTAGCTTTGCAATGTCCTTCCCATATAGTTCTTCAGTGGTACCAACTTTCAGAGCAATACTATCTGCCAGCAGGCAGGAATGGAAGAAGACAGGCACAGAAATACAGAATATCAGGGATTGGAAAGGACCTGGGGAGTTCATCTAGTCCAGTCCCCCTTCCAGAGCAAGCAGTGAATGATTTAGTTGCACCCCTTACCCACATCCGTGAGATGATCCCGGTTTCTGAATGTGTAGGACCTTGTCTTGCTGCTTTCAGGGAGACAGGAGGGCAGCTCCATTGCCTTTGTTGGTTTTGTATCTGTTTCTAGAGACTGGAAACAAGATGGAAAGAGGCACATCAACTGGGGAGAAACTCTAGGAGAAGAAAGGTTTATGTATGTACATTTTCAGGGGTAGAAATTTAGAGAAAATCCCCTGCTTTTTTTTCATATTTCTTTAATTTCTGGTCCTCTGGGACTACTATGGATGGAAATCACCAGAGTCTCCTCCATTGACTTTCAAGCAGGTATGACAGACCTGAGAGTCTTATGAGCCCCAAATTACCTGGAAACACGTCATGGAACTGGATCTGCTTTAATATTGGGAAAGATGTTTTAGCAAGAGATGTTGCTGAGTATTGATGAAAACAAACAGCTTTGCCTAAAAAATCCCCACACTAAGCTGTTTGTAAGAACTGTCTATGCTTAGAATTGGCATCTAAAAACTGAATTCTATTGACATAGTCTCTTAATGAGGCTGCAAAGATGTTTTCCTTTTCTACTGTGCCATTTCTAATGTTTTACCTTTCCCTCATGTTTGATTTTTTTTTTAACATCAGTCATACATTTACAGCACTTCTGTTGATTTAAATGGGCTTTGGATCAGGCTCCAAGTTACCATTTCCCTTTTGTTTGAATAGGGATTTTCTTTTATCCAGGGAAAGGAAATCAATAATTTGTCATGACAAACCAATGCTCATTTGGATTCACAATCACGCCGTGGGCTCTTCTGTCATTTTCTAAAGCATTTTAGGATAATGGAAGAAGAGTTTCACTTGTGATCTTTGCATTTTCCCTTTGTTTTCCCAGATTGATTTAAGTTCTGTGCTCCATTTGACCATTTATAGAACGGATTACAGGAAATCCATCATTCTGTTTGTTTTAAAGGCAGCACAAACTTTCCATGTTTTCTGTGCCTGGAGAACAGAACATGGGAACATCCAGGGATCCATCAAAGGCTTAAACTTTGTCATGACATTTTAACAAACATTTCTGTAGGAACAAGCTAAACTATACCATGATGTAAACCTGCATATTCTGCACTGTTTATTTCCACCTAGTGTTTTGAAGGTGGCAGAGGCATTCAAGGCCAGGCTTAATGAGGCAGCCTGCTCTGGTGCAAGATGCTCCTGCTTACTGCAGGGGGGTTGGACTGGATGACTTTTGGAAGTCACCTCCAACTCTAGGATGCTATGATCCTTGGATGTTTCATCTCAGGGAATGCCCAGGCACTTTTCCTGCAAACTCATGTTTGTGAATTGCTGCTGTGGGAGCCCAGACCCACTTGTGTCCCTGCAAAGCCAACCTGCTTTGCTGTGTGGGCTAGTGCTCAGGGCAGACTAGAGCCACTGGGGTTTTTTCCCTGTCTGACTACATCCCTTGTCCACTGAGAAGTATGGTGACACATCTCTGAGTGGATGGTCCCTCTCTTGAGGTGTTTAAGGCCAGGCTTGATAAGGGACTGAGCAGTCTGATGTAGTGGGAAGTGTCCTTGCCTGTGGCAGGGGGGTTAGAACATGATGATCTTCAACGTCCTTTCCAACCCGAACTATTCTATGATTCTATGATTGCCTGTGAGGGGCTGGTGTCCCACAGCAAGCTGGAGGGGACTATGGGGGCCATTCCCAGGCACTTTGTGGTCACGGGGCTCCAAAGAGAAGCTGAGTGCTGGCCCCACTGTGGGTTTTGCCAAGGTTAAGTTCTCGACCCTACAGCCACTTGTGTATCCCTCCTGTTCTGGGGCATCTGGCTCCACTTCCAGCCCCATCGGAAGACACGCTGGAGGAATTAGGGCAGGGCTGGTTTGTGGGGGATGCTGTGGATGTTGAACGGGGACCGCCGTGTGGTGTAGGGGTGTAATTTGGGGTAGGTGAGGGCTCTGTGGGTGTGTGTGGGGTGCATTGTGCGGGGTCGTGCGGTGTGCTGGTGGGTGCGAGGCGTGGGTGGGGTACGTGGGAGAAGCGGGAGGGCCGTGGGGAGTGCGTGGGGGTGTGAAACGGT
>VZTY01031465.1:0-26674 GCA_013400935.1 Turnix velox
TATTGACACTCTTTTCACCAACATTTCTGTAGCCAAGCTGGAGAATCTTATGTAAAGAGAGTAGCTGCACATGTGGGAGTAGTAATCAGTGAGTCACAAGTAAACTGAAATAATGCTATCAGGCAGGATCTCCTGTGGTTTTCTTATGACTAGTATTATATAACATTTTCACTAACTAATTGGATAATAAAAAGACCATCCATTACTTCACTTGTATTTAATTCCATTCTGGACAAGGGACTTGGTGAAAGCACATTGAAAGACAGATTCTGAACTATAAAAACAACCCTTGATCATTTGGATTAATGAGTTGAAATAAATAAGGCAGAAAGAATATTGTAATGTACTTAAGTAAGAATTCCCAGTTACACAAAATTGAACTAAGGAATAATTGGCATGAGAGTTGGGTGAGGGGAATGGCAAATTGGAAGAAAACCAAGATAGTTACAAGTTAGTTACAGTGTTAGTTACAATGTTACAGTTTAGAAGTGTTACAAGTTTAGAAGTGTTAGAAGTTACAGTTTACTGAGTTCTTTTTTGTCCATATCGCTTTAGGAAAGCTTTGGACTGACTGGTTAAGAACTAGAAAGGAGTAAATTTTTCAAAAGTTAGTTATGCAATAAATTAGGATAGTTTCAATTTTGACTAACTGAAATTTTGTGATGAAAAATCATTTTTCATCAAAAATTACCATCCTTGCTTTGCATGGATAGGTACACGATGGAATGAACCTCAGCAATAAATGTGTTTCATGGCTGTAGACCATAATTAAGAAGAAAATTAACAAAACCCCTGCAAGCCAAACTGCAGGAGACAGATTGCTCACAGTTTCCTTTCCAGTAGACTGTAATTTTTTGATTCCTGCTGAGAGACCTGAAGAATCGTGAAGGACTAACTGTGTTGAATACCTGTTTTAGCTTACTGAGTTGCAAAAAGGTTAAGAATACAGATCATGTGAAAACTCTGAAATAATTTTGTTATTAGGTTGCCCCTACTGGAGTTATTCTAGGGAGCCCTGCAGCATTTCATGATTGGCAGAGAGAGGAAAGGAGGAGCTCCAGGCTAAACTACAGTGAGCAGATGCCCTCACTATGGTTTATAATTTAATTAATTGATGTTTGTTGAAATAAAGCAAATTAACCTGTCTTATCTCTTTATCAATCATGCTTCTGCTCCCATTATTCATCTGGAAAAACGGTATCATGTGTTTTGTGGCAACCAGTAGGAGCATTCAAAACCAACCTGTGCTGGGCTGCCTGCAGCAGGATTTGCAAGGGAGAATGAGAAACAAATTTTGTAGTGTAGGACAAAGCAGTCAGGCTTATTACTTTAACTGTTTTCTGCCTTTGAATCCACTTTAATTCTTTTCCATATGAGAGAGGAGGAACTGAGGCATTATACAGGAAAGAGTCTTGTTTAGGACCACAGGGAGCCAAATTTGATTTCTGCACTCCTTGGTCTCAGACTCCTGATGTAGATGGTAGGAAGAATGGTTGTAGTCCAATAACAGGAGCCAGTAAAGGATGATGTACTTTGAGATCAGCTGCAGTACCCATCTGCGAGCTTCAAAGAAGACATCAATCATGCTTATCATACACAAATGCAAGAGAAGCCCACACTTCTGATCATGGAATGTAGTGTAAGCCACCTTTCTTTTATCTTCCAGTGTTTAAACCCTACAAAATCTCACTCTTTCTTGTGCCTGTTTTTGACATGCTGATGAATGCAAATTCAGAAAAAAAAATTTCCACTATAATAATCCATGAGGACTATTTCAGTCTACTTAAGATTTACTTTAATTTGACATTATATGTCATAGAATCATAGAACCATGGAATAGTTTGGGTTGGAAGGGACCTTAAAGATCATCGAGTTCCAACCGCCCTGCCATAGGCAGGGACACCTCCCACTAGATCAGGTTGCCCAGTGCCTTCTCCAGCCTGGCCTTACACAACTCCAGAGAGGGGCTGTCCACAACCTCTCTGGGCAACCTGTTCCAGTGTTTCACTAACCTCACTGTAAAAACCCTTATTAGTGATGAAAATCCACCATCCCTCAACACAGGCTGAAGACCACACTGATATCCAGTGGCTATTTGGGGAAGCTTTGACACATGTTGTAGGCCTGAAGCACTGAAGGAGAGGTGCTCTACAGGAGCATCTGACCAGACTTTTTGCTTTTTGCAGGCTGGCAGGCTGGAAGCCTATTGTGCCCTTCTCTTCATGTAGGAAAGGCAGAAAAAGGCTTTTCTCACAGTTTCTGCCATGCCTATCTAGAATATTCCTTCTTAGCAAAACTTTTACTTCTTCACAGCAGGAAACAGGGTGTTTTGCTTATATGTAACTCAGTCCTTTAATTCTGGTTATTTATAGATTGTTCTGGATCAGTCGTTGGTTTTGCATGATCTGTTTTTCACTCTGAGTGGACCTGTTAAACTTTTTAAGAGAGAGAGTACTAAACAGACAACAAAAAAAGAGCAGATAACTTCTGTCTGCTGCTGCAATTTAAAATGATTTAAGATTGCTTATCATCATATCACCAGCAGTCAGTGTTTTCATTCTTATGTTAATTTTCCAATGAAAAGATGAAACAGCGGGAGTGTTTATGATTTTTTTTTAAGATTACCAATGTAATGCACATGTTTAGGAATAGCCAACAACTTAGACTATTTCCATAAAACACTCGTATATGGATTAACAACATAAATCAATTACTACCTTTTGCAAGAATTCACTGCTGGAACAGCAAATGTGTCAGTTAAATTAAACCTGATCTTTAAAGTTTCTTGTGAAAAATTGTTGAGAGCCTGAAAATATTGCTATAATTTTCTGCAATTTCTCATACTAGTTATTGAAGCTTTATGTTGAAATGACATTTTGAAACTCTAGTAAGTTGTTTTTGTTAAGGTCCCTTTCAAAGAAGAATTTATAAGGGCAAAAATTATATACCTGAATAGCATATGTTCCATGAGTGATTAATATTCTGTTACTTAGACAGCAAATTAAGCACATTGACCTCCTCCTCAGGGAATATTTTCACGATATTTCCTGCTTATTTTGGATAAAAGGAAACCAAAAATGAAAAGTAAAGAGCAAATTTCCACTGGAGAAAGGTGTAATACATATCATTTTACATTTTTGCCATCTGATCAAAACCCAAGAGATGTGCAACTGATTTTTAGTGTCTTCTATCAGAAGCACAGACCTTGAGACTGAGCATCAATAAGCAAAGAGTGAAGTGAGTTGCTGCAGAAAATTGCCATTTAGTTTACAGGGAGGTATAAGACAATGTATTGGGAAGAAACTGTTGATCTGAGACTGGTATTACATAAGCTGTCAGGACACGGGACATGAATGCAGTACAGAGGAAGTTATCTCAGCATCATAGTCTACACTCATGAATCCCAGGAGTGTGTTGCACAGTTAGTACTAGTTCACCTGGAATCTCATAGAATCATAGAATAGTTCAGGTTGGAAGGGACCTTAAAGATCATCGAGTTCCAACTCCTGGCCTAGAACACCTCCAGAGAGGGGGCATCCAATCATGAGATTGTATCCCAATCATGGGATACAATTGCCACCAGCACAGTGTATCACCCCTTCTGCCCCTTTTCTAAACTTTGTCTTATTACATTTAATGTTAAAGAAACCCAGCAAAGTAAACAGCTGTCATATAAATACATGATCAGGATTACCTAGTGAAACACATGCATAAAAACTTAGTGCCAATCCATGTGCAATATCTGTGCCCAGCTAGGTGTGCTCCAGAGTGTCATCAATGGGAACAGCCCATAATGGTGATCAACTGCCTTATGAAGACAGGCTGAAGTAGTTGGGGCTGTTCAGCCTAGAGAAGAGAAGGCTCAGGGGAGACCTCATAGTAGCTTATCAATATCTGAAGGGGACCTTCAGAATGGCAGGGGTAGGACTTTTTAATAGGATATGTGATGGAAGGACTAGAAAAAAATGGATGTAAATTGGAAGAGGGTAGATTCAGGCTAGATATAAGAAAGAAGCTCTTTACAGTGAGGGTAGTGAAACACTGGAACAGGTTGCCCAGAGAGGTTGTGGATGTCCCCCCTCTGGAGGTGTTCAAGACTAGGCTGGACAGGGCACTGGGCAGCCTGGTCTAGTGGGAGGTGTCCCTGCCTATGGCAGGGGGGTTGGAACTCAATGATCTTTAAGGTCCTTTCCAACTCAAACTATTCTATGATTCTGTTAGATCTGGAGCAGATCCTGGTGGAAAATATGAAGTGCAGTATTAATATGCTTATATTAAATCTTCCCTTTCATAGGGTGTAACATAGGGTATGAACTCGCCAATGGGTCAAGCTGCTTCACAGATTCATGCGTGAATCTTTTAGCTCAAGTTGTAGACATTATTTATTCATGCTGTACTAATAAATCTTGTTGAGAATGGAGAACATTTTATTTCATTTGGATGTTAAGACTTAGCTACTTTTCAGTCATATGAATGTTAACACAACTTTCAAAAAATGCAGAGAAAGCATTTCAAGTATTTAACTACAAGTTCTTGGGAGAACGTGATGATACATTTATCTTCAGAAAGATAAAAATCAAATGAACATGTAGAGTCATCCAGTAAAAGGTATCTTTTGTGATTGCATCTTGTTTTTTGAAACACTTCATACAGGGAAAAAAAGAATTATACAGAGCCACAAATCTACCCTGAAGAGATCTGAAATGTAAACTGCATAAAAAGTGATTTCACAGATTTTAGAAATTGCAGCAAGACATTAGCAGTGCACAGTACAATGGAATGATTATACACCTCCTAAAAGAGGGAAGCTAACACAGTTGATAGACAGAATGGCAGAATGCGGGAGCTGAAGTATTGAATTGATTATCTATCCCATCCTCCATCTGATACGACTGTGAGGTTGTCCTCTGTGTGGGGGTGTTTTATCTTAACTCTATTTGGTGATGATGGGGTTTCAACATTCAACATTAGAAAATCGCTATATTTTTTCACTGGCATAATATGGAAATTCTCATTTCTTCCATTAATGTCACCTCCAGAAATCTACTTTTTAACTATTGGCAATTATACCTCTGTCTCATTTTTACTCTCTCATGAACTTTCTGTTCTCCTTTCTTTACATAAAATATTGTTACCTGTTAAAAATGATGCTTTGGCTACATGCATTTACACATTGACCTGATGATAGATTGTGGGCCCATTGAAGTCAATGTTAAAGTTCCAACTGACTCTGAAAGTGGAACTGAGCCTTCTAAATGAGTTATAATCAGATTGATTTAAAGACCAATTTCCAGTAGTCCAGCTGAACCATATTTTTATGAAGATCATAGTGCTCTACTTTTCTGAAATCTTAATATTAAGTCCTATGTCACAAATAATTGGATCTTGTGCATTTTCTAAGATATGGGCATACTTTAACCATATGAATGAGATTTATTCTAAGAGAATATTAGCTAGAGCTTTATAGGAAATTCTGGCCACTGACCATCTAGAGCTGACCATATGAACATGTAAACATAGCTCTGTAATCTTCATGAATTGAAAACATGCCTGGGAGAAAAGATTTCAGGAGAAATGCATGAGGATATCGTCAGAATTTAAAAAGACATATTTTCAGCATTTACAGCACATATTATGTGATGTAGAAAATTATCAGAATTTTACTGTTTAATAGCTCAGTTGTGATCTAGGCTGATTTTTAATTTCTGAATATCTTCCTGACCTGGATTTGCCTGCTGTACCATATCTCTGTGTTTTAAAGTCCAAAGTAAATTAAAAGAACGTAGCCTTGTGCTTTAATTTTTCTTTGGCTCAACATGTCTCCTCATTTTTCATTAAAATAACAGCCTTTCTCAAATCTTTTAAAGCTCTTGAAAGAACAAGTTTCTGCTAGCCACCAGACTCTTGCACAGAGCCTTGAAGAACTGCAGGCTCATGCTGTCTTACCAAACACTTTCGATGGCCATTCCATGTATGAATGACCTTTGGCCTTATATCTCAAAGATGAGCCTGGTAGACTAACTAGCAGAAAGTCTTCAAAACATAGAAATTCTTGGAGTACCAAATATGGCCTCCAGTTATTAATAGTAGCTTCATTATCTGCTCTATTATCTACCCTATTCACAAGATGATTGAGCTGCTTCTTAACATTGTTTTTCCTCTCCATGTTATTCCTATGGAAAGACTGTTATAGAATATCATTGAAAACCTTCTAATTTTTTGCTTAACCAATTTACATCCATTTTTTTGTGCTTTAATTTAAAAAGTTATCCTTTCTTAAATGGAAATGGCTTCTCTTCTTCATGAGCCTTTATATATTCATAGCTTCTCTCAGGCTTTTTAAAAGAGGAAACTGATGCCATAGCAATGGATTCAATTCACTAACTAATTCAATAACTAATGCAGCCACTTCTTGANGATGGATTCAATTCACCCTCCTGTTTAGTGAGGCTAGAGGAGTGTAAGCTTGTCTCATTATTCTTAAGTTGTCCTAGTGAGTGTGTTCAGATTGCCCTTTGATTTCAGCTTCCTTAAATATGTTTCAAAGACTGCACGTGTGTCCTGTGTCCTCACTGTAATGATGTCTTGTAGTCCCATTATAACTAATGCAGCCACTTCTTGATCTTTCTCTTTTTGGCACGCTGACACCTTGTTTACAGCAGAGACTCTGTTACTCTGAGGGCATGGCATGCAGAGAGAGCTGTTTCATCTTCTGCCTGTAAATACCATTTAATCTAACTCCTCCCATTTCACACCTCCACTGTGATGACCGTGCCTTTCAGATATTACCCAATAAGAGGTGTTACACCTACTGCCTAGGGACAAAAATTTCCAAGATCTGTGCTCAGCTTTGCTGTTACCTTATTGTATGTCCTTAGGTGAAAAGTATTCCTGCCTACTGTAAATAATGTTCACATGATACTCTTTCTAAAGTGTTTCTGATAATTCGGCATGAGTACCTTAAATGTAAAATATTATTGAAGGAATATCAGCTAAGATCATGGAGGTGTTAGTTTCCTCTCCGAAGGTTGAGATTCAACTAAGTATAATAATAACTGTAATTACTGCTACAGTTTTGTCACAGGAGGCCCTAGAGGCAGATTAATATCAAGATGCTCAATAAGAAACAAGACAAATTTACAGATCTCAAATCCATAAACAAGATTCTGAAAGGAATTGACAGGGTGATGTCCTCTATTATCCTTAATAAAACAAGCATGAATACTAGGAAATATAGAGAGAATGGATTTAAGGAATGCCCCACGCTTTTTTACTCTCTTAAATGTTGTCCTGTATTTCCACTATCAGAGAGTATTGGGCTGGATGCACCAGTGCTCTGATCCAGTCAAGCTGTTCATGTTCTCAGATTGACTTGAAAAGCTACACATGAATTAAAGCTGTCAATACAGTTATTCCAAAATCATTGTCAACACTAGTCTCAGTCATGCCACTGTATAAGTAAAGAACCAAAATTACACATATTTTCCACATTTAAAGGATGAAAAAATTAAGAGAGATGCAATATATATTGTCTGTGGGGCTATGGATATGTGTGGTTAACATATGGAAAGTTACATGTGGAAAGAGAAGCATCCTCCAAATCTTATGTTGAGTACATTGACCTGGGTGGGTTTTTTGGCTTTTGGGTTTCATTTTTTAAATACTTTCCTCCTACAGTTTTTATAGTGGCAATTCATCACCATCTCTGTGGCCAAGACATAGACTTCTCTATCTTGAACTGCAGCTTTAGTTGCAGATTAAAAATCTGCTTTTAGGAGCTGCCAAAAAACTTGATGTTTCTGAAGACAGTGAGTCAGTCATCCTCCCTGGAAGCAATATACTCATGCAAAACTCTGACAGTGTTTTTATTATCCAAAAAATTGCCTGTTCCTGCATAATTCATCAATATTTGACCAGATGACCTCCAGTAGCCAAAGTATCTCTGATGCATCTGTTCTAACAGTTCTCCATCATACAAATCAAAAGATGCTCTGATTTAATTCACATCTTCCTGTTCTATTATTTAATACTGTCTTCCCTTTAGCAGCATGACGTAATTAACCTTTCATCTCCAAAAGTTAAGGAGAAGGGTGATGCTTCCTGCTAAGTGCAGAAGCCTACTTTGGCTATGTATTCTTTAATATAGATATATAAAAATATGCTATAAGCTAAGTCAAGAAATGCAGAAATGAAAAATGAATTTCAATGAATATGAGGAATAAGCTGCAATGTTATGACTCAATGGGTTCGTAGTAGGCACCTGCAGTTGTTTAATAACATGAAAAACATCAGTTGTAATACTATGTGAAAAAGTCATGGGTAATGGATTTATGTAAAGGGCTTACAAAAAAGTACTTAATTCAAAATAAAGAAAAACAATTGTTAGTAAATTAAACATTGATCATGAAAAGACACTAATTAAGATGTACTAATGATATAAAATTTAATTCTCATACAATTTATGCGCAAATACTCCTGAACAAATCTTTAATTAAATTTTCTTTAATACCTTAAAACAATCTTCCCTCTCTCTCTCTCATACTTTGACTCTATTTATTCCTAATTGCTAGGTAGGAATATGTGAGCTCTTAATTGGCACAGAGTAAAAATGACAGGTATTAAGGGAATTCAATGCACTTGTATTTTTAGTTCTTAAAAGTTAGAAGGGAAATGCTTTCCATGTGGATGACTGGAAGAGTGTGTAGTGTTTTTACAGAGTAATTGTTTTAATTAATTGAGTTCATTAGCCAATATTTTCAAAGAGCTTTTACGACAGATTGCAATGTAAGCAGTGTGTTGATGTTATTAGTGAGTGCTGCAAAGCTGGGCTGGCAAAACCTTCAGCGGGTGCTGAATGGTTCAATAGGAACCTGGAGAGAAAATAAACTTTCTTACCTCAAGTTCCATTTCTCAAGTAAAACAAATGCAAATTGTTAGCTGGGGAGGTGTGTGTGAAATCCAGTGGCCTGACAGAGATGAGGCTGTTGTAGCTCCGTACCCCATGGCTACACATGAATTCCCAGTCATCACATACACAAAAACACATGTATTCAATACATTTAGAGACAACAGAATTTACCGACCAGCACAAACAAACTCAGCACTGAAAAACATAAATAGCTTTGGTGGCCTCATTCTGTTCCACTAACTGTCCTGTCAGGAGGAATGTCAATGAGTGTGAAATGTGTATATTTGTGCACATGAATGTGTATCATTCCAGCAGCTGGCTTTAAGCAGTGTCTACCCTTTGTATCTGTCTCTCCTCAGTTCTTAGTGCCTGAACATACAAATCTTGGAGGTTGACATCTCTGCTCCAGCTGCCGGTAAAGACATGTTGCTCACAGAAATACACATCCACATGCACCCAGAGGTCACTCATAGCTGACCATGACTCCCCTGGTCTCTCCAATAGCCAGCTCCTCTTATGGTCTCACCTTCAGGCACGCTGGACTCCCAGGTCACTTTGCCAGCAAGCCTGGCTTGATATATGCTAGCACTCACTCAGACAGCTACATTCCTCCTTTCCAATTGCTAGGACCACAGACATGTAGGCCTCTGACCCTTGATCTCACTCTAGTTGTTGACACATAGACCCCTGTATACTCATGTCCATAGAATAGGAAAATAGTTAGAAAAGGAATTTAATAAGAAAAGGAAGGCTGCAGATCAGATATACTTGTGAGACTGTACTGACCAGTAACCTGTCTACAGGCAACCAGTCCCTTTTATCCCATTTACTTTCTCTTTTCTGTGTTTATTCCCAAACCACCTAAATCTATCCTTTCCCCCCCCCTTTGTTTCTTCAGTTAAGCATCTTATAATGCTTCTTGTACAATCCTGAAATGCTCTTCCCCTGCATGCCATAATGTGTTTCGTACTCCTGAGCAGTGATGTCCTCAGTCTGAAAGATGCTCCAGAGAGCTGGGAACAACTCTTCAGCTCATTTTGATGGCTGGTGGCTCCAGACAAGAGACCTGAGAACCTTCTGAGGCTGCCCTGACGAGGGTCTGAATCAGGTTCCCCTTCTCCTCAGCATGTAGTTTGGGTTGCCTGGCCAATCACACAAGGTAACAAAACTTGTGCAGTATAGAAAAAGCAGTTTTTATGAAGAGTATCGGACAATGTCTTTAGCCAGTATGTGAAGTTTTCAGATGAGCCTGAGAATTTTCAGCCTGAGCCAAAAGGAACTTTCTGAAGGGTATCCAAATTATTAATCCATATGCAACGTGCCTGAACTCAGCCGGGCATTTCTCATTCTGCTTCCGAGTGATTTTTCTTTCATGTTTTTTTATGCATCAGTATTAATGCATAAAGAATCTAAATGATGTCCTTGGATTAGAAAACTTTTTCACTTCCAAGATTTCTCAGAAGTATCTACCACATCCTTACACTTCAGCTCAGTAGCTGAAGTCTCAGATCACGGACTTTCAGGTTCTGCTGTCCTCTGGAAGATCTGTAACCTCTGAGAGAGAAGCCAGATAATCAGAGGCAGTTCTTATTTCAGAATATGTACCTATTGGTCACATAGTTTTTATAAAAAATAAAGAATTCAGAGCTACAGAAATTACTTGCAGGAGAAGACTGAAAATTAGGCATCATGGTAGGGACTTTCAGGTTGACCTTCAGGAGAGAAAGTATGCACAGCATGTACTGGGGCCCACTGCACAAATGTAAAATGCAGTGTCGGAGAATCACAATTATTAACAATTTGATACAGAGAAAAAAGGAAAATTGTATTTTCCTCTTAATAGAAAAACTTTTTCTCTTTTAGTATTACTGTAAAAATCCCAGATAAATAATATTTCAATGCATATACTGATATATATATATATACATGCACATCTATCTATGCCTATATGAAGAAACAGGGAGGGAGAGAGGTTTTTATTATTTCAAGAGTAAGAGAATAAGCTTTGATCTGTAACTCCAACTTCAAAAAGAAAAGAAGGAAAGAAATGAAAAGGAGGAAAAATCTTCCTGTGTGGGAGGAAGCCTTGTTTACGTAAAAGAAAGCAAATCAGAAAAGGCAGAAGAAGCATCAGATTTTGGGAAACTGCTCTTCCCAGTAGGGGAATTCAAACAGGTGGTGTATGATCTTAGAAACTAAGATTAATTTTTTTCCTCCAAGGCAATGTTTTGCATTGTTAATACATTTATTCTGATGCAGACCTAAGCTTTGCCTATTTACCCCTGGAGCAATAATTATATAGGATGGTCCTATAATTTTAATATTCCACCTGTCCTGAAGAGCTCAGTGGAGGCCTTGGAGGGGACTTAATATTATTCAAAAGAATTAATCCTCCAGTGCAGCAAATGCCCTACAGAAAGAATTTTTAATGGAATTTTTTAAGGTCTAAGTGTCCTGTAGATAGCTTTGAAAATCTCCATGTTAGCATCTCTTTTGCTGGGCAGGCAACAGTCTTCTAGCACACACTTTCCTGGGACAGTAGGAGGCTTGTAGCAGGTGAGAATTATTTGTGTTATTTTGATATCACATTTTGCAAAACTGTGACACTTAAGGAAATAAAATACTGCACCAAATGTTGGTGAAATTTCACCCATATTTTTGCATCTCAGTTCTTGAATTTGATGTCTGCAATGATGAAAGAGGAATTGGTTTTAAGGGAAAAAGAATAAGGAAGTTGGCTTTAACTTCTGAGCCCAGAACTGAGCTCAAGTGTGTAACTGGCAAACCCTTCAATCATTTTGTACTTTGGTGTCTTGACATGAAGATGTGGAGTCTTTGTGAACAGGCTGCTTATGAAAATGTATCATTGACCTCCGCTCCAGGAGATGCTCAGGCCGATAGAATGTAATGGGAGTATGTCTTAACACAAGGTATGAGAGTAGAGGGCAGATAGCTGGAGAAAACAGCCTCTGCCCAACATCTAGGGGGAATGAAATAGAGTTGGAAACAAAGTAGAACAAGAATAGAATCAGTGAAGGGTTTTTCACATCATACCCTGGGAATAGGTTTAATCTGGACAAATATGAATATTTGCAGTGTAGACATCTGTAGCTGAGCTAGGCACTGTAGTTTATCTCCACAACCACTTGTGTCCATTGACTGTGAGACGACTGTAGGATGACCATCTTCAGTGCAGCCATCTGTATTGCAGATGTGTAACATTCCAAGGGTAAAATACTGCTGTAATTTAAGTCTCTCTGTAAAACTCAGGTGCCTGGTTGGGGCAGAGCTATGGAGTACAGAACCACAAAATGACAAAGCACAAAATAAAGCATATTTAGGGGCATTCACAGAGGCATAAGAGGACCATGGACTGAGTCTGATTAAAAATGAGATTTTTTAATGAGCAGGTGACCTGTTCATGTTCCATGTTTCTCTCTGAGTCCTTGCTGAGGTGTATTCACTTCTGCTTCTCTTTTTTCAGATGCAGAGCTTTACTAAACTTCTTGGCAGTGACAGTCAGGCAAAGAGACTGATCTTATAGGCTTCAGTGGTAATTACTATCTAGATTCAGCTAGTTTTTGAAAAGCCTTGCACCTAACTCTGCTCATAGTAATTTTTCTCTCAGTCTAGTAGGTGACAAAAAGCCAAAAGAAAAAATGAAAAGCCATGAAGACCTAAAGTAACTATGGCTTTCAGTCAGCTGTTCTAAAATATAATTGGTATCATCATCAAGCAGTTTTCCTGTGTCCCTATTTTGGAAGGAGATGGTAGGGCTACAAAGGCTTCTCTGTAAAACAATTTGTGCTGCTTGGTTTGATGATGCATTTTGAAAGTGGCACATATGGCTAAACAAACCTCATAATCTTATAACCAATGTTTTGCAAAGCAGTGCTTTTTACTCTGGAACAAGTTGGGGTATTTTTCATCTCTAAAGTTTACATAATTTTTTTCTTTCCACACATAGAATTTTAAAGCTTTATTTCATATCCTTTGAAGGGCACTCTAAATATTTAACCACTAAATTTGAAAAGAAAATGTTATCTTGGCAGCAAGACATCTGCTTTTCTTCATATTCTAAGTAGCTGATAATAAAATATGAGGGGGAGTTTGATTTTTTTCATATACAGAATTCTTGCAAAAGGGATAAATTATTCCTATGAAAATACACCCTTCTCTTAAATACAGTGATCATTTAGATTATACTTTTTTTTGCACTTACATTAATCTGAAATTTCTTGGAGTCCAGTTCGGTGGTATATGATTCTGTTTAGAAACTGCAAAACATGAATTTGAAATTTACTGTTAAACATGAAGTTAAAACACATAATACAAATGAAAAAGAGTTTGAGAGGATGCTTTTCAGAAGCCAAAGAGAGTTTCCTGCTGATTTATTTTACATAAAATTCTCCCCATCTACTTGACAAATTCCAATATAACTGCTTCCTAAGCAAAAGCTAGTAACTATGCAGTCTTATTCTATCTATGAGCAAAAAAGGAGCTACAGAGAGTATGGAAACCTCTACAGATATTCAGATATGTGGTACAGCTAATGTTTAAATCATCTGGCTATAGGAATCGATGGAATCAGCAAAGTCCTGGAGAAAAATAAAATGGAAGGAAATGAGGAAATTCTTCAGGGGCAGAGGTAGAAATGATGTAGAAACATGGGGAAATTCAACCATAGGAGGGTAAGTCTGATCAGCTGTCAAGCTACAAGATGCTATTGATATTAGGAATATAGATAGTTAACATGCTTATTTGATATAGTGATGGGAAATTGGCATTACATGGTATGAAAATGAAGCCAACTCTGTGTGGAGCCCTGTATCAGTGCAATATGAAAGATGAGAGGCACTGGCTCAGCACGGAAGCTGAAGGAATAACATCAGATCACACTGTTCAAAAGATACATTTGCTATTGTAGCTACTTTTCAGAAAAAATATGTTATGAGAAGGAGATCTCAGAAACAACCTGCTAAAATCCATTTCTGAGTAAGTACAAAATCAAAGGAAGTTCCCAAATAATGATGTTAATAATCTCACACATTTTTTAAAACACAGCGTGTTTGCTGGCATAAATGAGTTTTTATGGAGGAGGAATGTGGCTCTTTATTGATAATGTTCATACAACTCAGGCAACTGTGTTTAATTATAAGAATTCACTGGCCATTTTCCAGTAAAACCCCAAAGGGAAATGGAATTCTTTTGCTATATGTAGGCAAGAAATGGCTTTTCAGATGGAATTCTTGCTGTGTTTCTTAATTGCTTTTGCACTTTGCTCCAAAAAGGAGAGACTAAATAGTTCATTGCACACTCTGTATATATCATGTCCACCTCTCTCTTATCATTCATAGGAGTAGTTTCTGCCTGGATATAAACAATGTGAGATTCTCCTCGTGGGAAGAAGGGACTGTTCTTCTGATAGCAAGGTTTTCCTTGGGTTTAATACAGAGCCCTTACTACAGGCCATTACTGAACACTGGCTTGTAGCAAAGTGCTTGGCTGTGGCCCTGTGCCCTCTGTGAATTGGCAACTTCACTCCTCAGTGTTCAGACTTTCTCCAGGACCTGTCACCCACACTAGGGAAGTAAAATTTCAACTGGAACTGGAAAGGGGAGGAAGGGATGGCTGCTGCTAAAGGCAGAATTAGATAGAAAGTAAGGCTTCTCTGCTTAACTCTTCCATTGCATGTGGTAAATAAACACAAATTACTTAATCTTTCAGTTTCCATGACTAAAAACAAGATCAATAATACTGTCTCATTAGGGAAGATGTGCTGGGGTGCTCCATCCATTATCTTCCAAGAGGCTGAGAAGGCAGCTTGAATTCTTGGCTGCTGTTAAGGCAGCTGAGCCTAGAATTTGGGGAATTTCAGAGGGAACAATAGGGTGTTTGCACACACGCTGGGTAAGCCAGCTGATACTCATGAGTGAGACCATTGTGGGAAACTACTGATTTTTCCAGTATAGAAAATGCAGACAATATGGCAATGGTCTTTGGATGTAAACATTCCATAGTCTTATGAGATCCCAATGTCTGTGAACAGCAGCTTCAGAGGGAAAAGAAAAGCACAGTCTGGACAGTATCAAATCAGCAGCAATAGCTGCATCAGTCACCTTACCAGTAATTTGTGGAGATGACTGCTCTGGTGCATAATTCTTCAGCAGATGTGTATCAAAAAACATTTTGTGAAAAAAAGTATGATTGATTCCCTGGAGACCAAGCAATTTGTTTCAGCACAGCTGCAGGGAGTAATTTTCTGTCACTCTGTCCACTTCATTTGGATCCAGATGGAAAAAGACTATGATTGTGTTTAGAAAGTATCACTGCTGCGGAAGGTCAAGCTCACAGACAGCCTTCTCACAGAGAAAGTACAAAAATACAGAGGTGCTCAGTATAGGTCCCGGACTGACTCTTTCTTTACTTATAATAAGAACAGAAATTAGGACAGGGGTAGAAACATGGCTCAGAGCCTGAATCATACAAAAGATTTCCGGCATAGTGTAGTTTGGATTCTTAGTTATAGGCAAGGATTATGCTTTAGAGTTTTATGATCTGGAGTAGATAGTGCTGAAAGTCTTTGACACAGAAATGGGGTGCAGAGGGATGTCTAAATCGCCAAAGTCATGACTGCAGACTGTTCCCTTCTCTGCTAGGAAAGTGCCAGCCCTTCTTCCTTTCCAAAATCAGATGTGCAGCACTGCTGAGGACTTTCACACCACAAATGTCTTGAGAATGGTTTGGCCTAGACTGTCTACCACATCTATATTTCATAGTTGGTATATTCAATGGTAACAGACTCTGGTCTACAGATAAGATTTTTTAAGCTGGAGCCAGAGAGAGATCTGATTGTTGCCACAGACCGATCATGAGCTGATGCCTGAAAGAACAACTGCTTTATGGGAGAAGTTGATAGTCCTGTAGGTGCAATGGCACTGACAGAAGAGAATAACATGAGATATTCCAAAGTGCCTTCTTCACTGTGAATACACTTTGTTCTCATACAGACCTGTCCTCCTCTTTATTTGACAATCAGAAATTAATTTCACACTTTAATGCTCACTTAGTTCTGTGCTTGCTGTCTCTCTGTGCAAGGAAAGGAAGTAATCAAATAAGAATAAGGCTCCTTTTAGCTCCCCCTGAGATGGGCTTATTTGTCACCTCCCTGCACTGTGATTTGGTGAGGCAATAAAGGAATAAAAACAGAGACTACTAAGTGTGATGATATAAGTTTAAGGCTGTGCCTAATTATCATGCCTACAAAACAGGTCTGTATCTAGAAATTGTTCTTATGTAAATAATGAGAAAGAATTCAACTCAGTTTTGGCTTTAAGTTGTCCACCATATCACTTCCATTCTTTTCAGCTTAAATCATGTCTTTTTCTTTGCTCTATAATGTGCTGACTAGGGATTCAGAAGATTATAGGACCACATGTTTAATTGTTTGTCTTTTTCTTCCTTGAGGATGTGGATTCTTTTCAGTGATTTGCATTTGAAATGCCAGTGGCCAAAAGATAGCTTTTCCTAACCCAGTAGAGGAAAAAGAGCAGAAGACAGCTGCCAAATGCTGGGCTTTGGAGCACACAGTGAGTAATTCCAGTTACTCCTAGGGCTAGAAGCTCTTATAGCAGCCCAAAATATGGCATCAAACAACAGTAAAATTCTCTCTGGAGAAAGAATGCAGCAGCTGTCTAGCAGCAGAAAGAAAGCTGGAATATTACAAATGGCATTTTCAGAGCTGGCAAGGGAAAGGATGTTTAGTGCTGAATCAAGGAACTACAGTACACAGGCACAATTGCACTGGTTGAGACCCACATCTTTTCAAAGTCTCTATCCCATCTCCAGCAGCTGAGAAGTGTCAGTATGACTCACTGCAGGTTTATTTTAAAGTATGTGAAAAGTTCCTTCTATTTATATTAAATCTTGTGTTTAGATGTTTTGTCTGTTGGACCTCTTTCTTTTGCTACAGGAATTATTGAATAATTAGTCTTTAATTCCTTAATTTTCATAATAATTATGGACTTAACAGGGAAAACATTTGCAGGTATCAGCATTTGTGGGTCTCAAGGATAACAGGGCCAAATTATTCTCTGTGTGGCTACTGTGCATCTCACTAGGCAGCAGTGGATGTGTGTATTACACTAGCAGATAGGGAGTGGATTTAGGCTTGGAAGCACTTAATGTTAGGCATTCAGAGAAGATTAGCGTGACTCATACCCTCAGGAGCAAACAGCAGAGCTGTACTTTTGAACGTTGACTCTTCCTGCTTCCCTAAAGTTGCTCTGAGCTCGGGTGGAGTTGCTGAGGCAGTCATTGAAAACTACCTTACAAAAATTTTGACAAGATGGAGATTCCTTGTCACCTCAAGGGCGAATTAGAACTGGGACACAGACATCTATTAACAGTGTAATTCCCCACCTGGAGTATTGCATCCAGTTCTGGAGCCCTCAACACAAGAAGGACACTGAGCTATTGGAGCAGGTCTAGAGGAGGGCCACGAAGGTGGTCAAAGGGCTGGAGCAACTGCTGAAGTAGTTGGGGTTGTTCAGCCTGGAGAAGAGAAGGCTCAGGGGGACCTTATAGTAACTTATCAGTACCCGAGGGGGACCTACAGAAAGGCAGGAGTAGGACTTTTTAATAAGATATGTAATGGGAGGACCAGAAACAATGGATGTAAATTGGAAAAGGGTAGATTTAGACTTGACATAAGAAAGAGGATGTGAGGATGGTGAAACACTGGAACAGGTTGCCCAGAGAGGTTGTGGATGCCTCCTCTCTGGTGGTGTTTAAGACCAGACTGGACATGGCACTGAGCAGGCTGATCTAGTGGGAGGTGTGCCTGCCTATGGCAGGGGGGTTGGAACTCAATGATCTTTGAGGTTCCTTCCAACCTGAACTATTTTATGTTTCTATGATTCTATGATTGAACGCTTACAAGCAATAGGCTTCTACCTCCTCTATATTGTCTTCCCTATAACATCACAGCCTCAGAATATATTTGCTGCCATTTGTCCTTGTACCTGGATTAGAGTCACAAGATACTCATCAAAAACATTTTGAGCCTGGCTGGGGTTGTCTATTTTGTGGATCCAGATGACAAATACAGTTGGTGCTGGAGGGATCCTACTCAGTAGTGGAAGTTAAGGGAGCGCAGCAGGGATTAGATCAATCCTGAGTTAATTAGTTCAATGTCCTGTTTGCAACAGCACTCCCTTACTTGGGTCAGTGATTTCTAATGCTGACATTTCTATCATCATTTCCCATGTGAACTCAAAGCCAGACTTCACTCAGTGTCCCTTGCAGTCATGCTGAAATAAATTAGGAATGGCTGTGTTATGGGAAGACTGGGGTCGAAGAGAGTACAACGCCTCCTCAGACTGGGTTTAGAGAACTCTGAAGAGTATGGCTGAAAATCAGAGCTGTTTGAATCACCATACTCATCTCAGATATCTTGTCACTCTTCATAGCAAGAAATGCATAGTCTTGTCTTGATATCAATGGGTGCCATGTCACTTGAGAGTATTGTATATCCAGTTTTCTGGTTAACCATGTGCTCTGCAGACTTTCAACCAAATGTTAAAAGGAAAGAATGTTATTGCCACATGTCCAAAAGAGGATCACTCCTTTGATCCATGAAAAAAGTGACTGGGAGGAACTTGCAACAGAAATGGCTATTTTTCCTCCCCGTCCTCTGAAGAAAATATACCTCCAATAGGACCCTTAGGTCCATATTTCCAGTATGGACTCTCTGATAATGATTAAGGGATTGGGGCATCTCCCTTATGAGGAAAGGCTGAAGGAACTGGGTCTTATTAGAATGGAGAAATGGAGACTGAGGTGTGACCTCATTCATGATTATAGATATGTAAAGGAAGAGTGTCAGGAGGATGGAGCCAGGCTCTTCTCATTGACATCCAGTGACAGAACAAGGGGTGCAAACTGGAGCATAGGTTCCACAGAAATATGAGGAAAAACTTTTTCACAGTGAGGGTAACAGAACACTGGAACAGGCTGCCCAGAGGTACTGCAGAGTCTCCTTGTCTGGAGACATTCAAAACCCATCCGGACACCTTCCTTTGTGACCTGGTCTAGGTGTTCCTGCTCCACCAGGGGGATTGGACTAGATGATCTCTCAAGGTCCCTTCCAATCCCTGACATTCTGTGATTCTGTCCTGGCAGTGCCCATACTTCTAGATATTGTTTGTGTTAGGTGGCAGTTGCTATGAAGACAAAATTCTTATCCTGCTGACTTCTAAATTTCTCCTTCCACTCATGTGCAATGAAAAATGGGCTCAAGGCCCCTGTTTTTGCCATGAGTCCATTGTGGGCTTGAAAGCCATTACATCTGCTCCACTGGCTGTACAGAGCCATGAAGCTATGAGAAAGTGTAACAATAAAAAAGAATGAATTCTGTATAGCTTTGCATGCTCGCAGCGAACACCATTGTATGAACAATGATTTCCACAGCAGCAGCACATTTCCCTGGGGGAGCCTGCAGAGTGTGAAAGACTTCCCACTCATCCTGTTATCGATGCCCCTGTATTGATTCCTTCATCAGTGCTGCTGCTCTGAGCCTACTTCACATGCAGTACAAAGTCAAATCATATTCTTCAGCTGTATTTCTTTGACAAAGGCACCTGTTTCAGTCTGGGGGATTTAGACACTAAGGGAACAGTAACTAAGTGTGAAGAAAGAGCTCTGATTTTTCGTTAGGGCTGGTGTTTATCACCATAAGGTAAAACTATCATTCAAACACTTCCTATGCATACCTAGGTCCTGATTTGCTAATGGCATTATTATGGGCTCAGAGCATCCTAGAACAAGAATAAATCTCTTCCACGAAATGGATGTGATTGAAAACGTCTGTTCAGGAACCGTAATGGATAGTAAAGTTTGTAACCACTAGCCTGTAAGCAGTGAAAACAGCTCTTCTCTGTGACTCAGGGAATGTAAACCAGGCATTATGGTCTTTTAAATTGCAGTCAATTCTGTGAGCATATATCACAGCAAGAACTGAGGCAAGCAAACTGTTTCACTCTTGTTACAGTGATTCTCTTATGCCTTTAAACATTAGTCTGAATTCTGTTCATATTTCCAGCTACCCTGTTACCCTTTTTAAGGTATCTCAAACATTTCAAGACTTACTGTTTCTATGTCATTGAGGAACAACTGTCCATTAACCTAGTGATCAGTAAATACATGCACCCACCTCTTTTAATTCAAAAACATTGGATTGGCCATTTTTCAGGCCTCATTTTATTAAGATGGGACAACGTGGAAAGTGAGATCAAGTAAGTTTTCAGTATATTGCATGTCCCTTCTTAATAATGCTCTTTAGCCAAACTTAGTTTTCCATCTCTGGATATGTCACTCATTCCTGCTCACAGAGATTTAAGCCTTACTGTCATCTTATGCCCTGCTGTATAGCCCTTTGGCTCAGATCTAGCAATTAAGCAAAGCCCTGCTTAGGCTGCAGAAACCTGCTAATGTGATCTTCAGCCCTCGGCAGCAATTCCTGGGTTGGGTGAAAGGAGGTGCAGGGAAACATTTCATTTGCTGTGCTAGCAAACGGTGTGTGAAAGTCCTGCAGTCACCAGCACTGCAAGTGATTCATGGAGCAGCACTAATTGTACTGGCTACTCACTGATAAGTTGCACTCTTGGTGAGAGATTAGCCCATAAATCATTTGTAGGGAGGTAATTTGTTTGATATAATCAGTTAGGCCTGCCCATTTTGGAATCCTCCCACTTCCTTTCTTTTCCTTTTATTAAATAAGTCTCACCAAACTACAGTTGCATAACTTCTGTCATTCCCTGCTCCAACCTATGCATTTCCTTGTCTTTTTCCCAGCTCTCAGATCTTTCCCTTTCACATCTTCAAATCAAGTGCTACCTTCCAGTAAGTGAGCCCTTCAGTTGCGTCTTTCATCCAAGATCTTCAAAGCCATTTAGAAGAGTTCAGGCTCTGAACCCTTCAGCCTGCTTTACTTCATAGGTGTATAAGTGAGTATATACAAGGCTAAGGCAAAAATTTGCCTAAGCTCAGGATGCTAGCAGGATTTCACACCACAGTCAGTGATGTGCTGGGAACTTGTATAGACTGGAGTACATTACAGCTGCTTTGGACGCTGGTTATCACAGGTCTGTAGAAGAATAAACTTTGCAGTTCTTCGTAGGTCACTCTGTGTTTATTTGCTTACTTATAGTATTTGTTTAGGCAGTGTTCAGAGGCACAGTTTCACAGATGAGACTTAACAGCAGCACACAAGGGCAAACAAAATTCCCTTGATACAGCTGCATCTGAGCCAGGACTGTGCAGACAACAGTTGTATATCCTCAGCAATTGCATTGTCTTCTTCCACTTTCCTAGATCTCTGGTTGCCTGTGTTCAAGGCCACCACAACCAGACCTGCTCTGCTTTCTTCAGGTACTATGGGATTGTGTCACAGTCAGTGATGGCAGTGTCTTGCCATCTTTACCATGCCTCACTGAGAAGCCCCTCTTGCTGCTCCTTGGCAGATCACTTTTTGGGTCAGTTCCAACCAATAATTGAATGAAAGCAACAGACCAATCTTCCTTAGACCACTGGAGAGAGAAAAACTAATCAAGCAGAGAATTTTTAGAGTGGAAAAGGCCCATAGGGCAGAGATAAGTTGTAGATTATATAGTTTCTGATAAGATATCTTCAGATTGTTTTATATATTTCTAGTCTTCACTTGCAATCTTCAAAGAACATTTCTTAAACCTTGAAAAATCATGAGCAAAGACTCAAAAGGCACATCATTATCACAGGAGCTCAGAGAAGATCCTGAGGAGCTGGGATCTCTTAAGTTGCATCTACAGGAATTCACTGAGCCACTGATGAACGATTTCTTCTGTGTCTAAGCAAGATGGTTCACTTGACTTCTTTGAGTGCTTTGAGTGCTGCTCTGTATGACCACAGAACTGTCAAAACTTGGCTAATCATGTAGATGCATCTTGTATTTCCCTTTTTGTTACTGTTTCAGATGAAAAAACGAGCAAATCCCCATAGACAGTCTGACAAGAGCCTTTTTTGCATTATAAAGACTAAGGGAAGTTTTTGTTTTTGTTTTATTAGCTGTTTCTAAATTAAGGCATCGATTCTGTGAATAATATTAGATGCCCAAAGTCAACTGCTGCGTGGAGCATTGCTGCCTTGCTGCTAAATCCTCTCTGTGTTTGCCAATCAGCTCACTTTTTCTGTAGGAAATACAAAAACATCACTTCCCAACAGAAACTCTGTGCATGATAATTCTGCACGTAAAACCTTGTCTGTGAAAAAAGGGTACTTAAGAATGGAATGATACTTTTGTGCATAGAAATGTGTAGCTAAATGTGCACAAAGATTTAATTTAACTAAGTATTTAGTTGGGGTAGTTTCAGTATTAGTTTACTACTGGTAAACTTTTATGATATTCTGATATCACACAGCACTAGCATCAATCTGTCTATGTTTCTACACAAACACTTATAAGAAGAAGTATTTAAAGTCGGTTATTTAAAAAATGCCAAGGAAATGAAACTATTAATTCCATTAATGAAAGCTAATATAATTAGCATAGCAAAGAGACAGTATGAGATAAAAATCATTCATACAATTAAAAGACCTGTACTTCTTGAGAGACTGTTAACACTACATTACAAGATTAAAGAGGAAGGGATCAAAATGAAAGTTTAAATACAAACTAAAATACTGCAAAAAGGAATATAAAGAAAAAGCACTGTGAATGACCTCAATGTTGTATAGTCATTCCTTAAGCACTCTCTTATAGATAAATTCATAATGTTGTGGAGTTAAAAACACCTCAGTGAGAAATAGCTCTCTTCTCTCGACTGGCTGCTGTGAAAGGATTTTGAAAAAAGTCAGGCAACATTACTTATACAAAACAAACAAAACTCCAAGGGGAGAAATCCAGCTTCTGCACAGCCTAATAATGGATAAAGTGAAATGACACCTAAAACCAGCTTGTGTTGATCACATCAGATCATTCTCTAAACAAATTTTGGCTGTACTGGGGGCTGGAGCTTAAGTGTCAGGACAGCAATTGCTTTTCTTTGGATTTTTTCTTTGCCAAATTGAACCTTATAGATAAATTTATAGATAAATTCACCCTCAAACTGGAGCTCTTGAATCATGGTCTTTGAAACTTACTACTCTACTGCACTGACAAAGGGCTGTAGTAGAAAACTTTGGGAGCACATCATAAACTTTGTTTCTAGAGGACCTTTTAGCTTTAATTAATGATGGCCTATTGCTTTTCATATATCACAGTAATTAAAACTACTACAGCTGACAGCAATGGGTGTGAGTGCAAGCTGTATAGATGTGCTTTTTTTATCACTTGATCTGATGCTAAAAGCTCCAGAAAGTAGAGAATATCATATTGACTCTCTGGGAGCTTATATAAATGTAGTATATAAAAGCTAAAATTTAGTTTCATCATTGAGAGCTCTGTAGGGTGTGATCTTCTCTTCATGATTAATAAACCTTGGAAATTCATTCAGAGAGAGAAGCAGATCCTAAAACAACCATATTCAATACACAGTTCTTCTGTCAGGGAATAGTCAAGAAAGCTTGTACACTGCTGTGTGTTTCTCAAATACTGCAAGGAGAATTTGACCCTAAAATTCACATCTTGACTCTCAAAATAGCCAAGGTGTTCAAAGCCAAGAGAAATAACGGCTCACCTCATANAAGCCAAGGTGTTCAAAGCCAAGAATTCCCTTGGGCCAGAGAAATAACGGCTCACCTCATAGTACATTCTTGTGAGATGTGCTCTTTTCACCAGTTAGGACAAAAGGAAAATATAATATACTGATTTGGGAAATATAACCACAAATAGAAGATACTCTTCATAATAGCTTTTATTCTCTTATGAATGCATAAGGGTATCATCCTTTACCTAGATATGCACTGGGAATTCTGTTGACTATTGACATGCCTTTAATAGTTTGCAATGAGCAAAACTACCTTGTAAATTGCCTTCCAATCTTATTGAAATAGCCTGATACAAACTGCACCCTAATTGCTAAATTAGGACTGTATTCTTTGCTGAACTAATTTCCCTGCTAAATGGGCACGTGGTGTGGCAGTTAAGGGCTTTTTATCAGGTTATTACAATGAGGGATTATGCGGTTTAAGTGTAATTGAATTTTAACGAGGATGACTCTTAAGCAAATATACCTCTATAAATGATGCAGCACTGATATAATGCTGAGAAACTGAAGATGACAACTCAGTGGAGCCAGCTGGACCTAGGGGAGTCTTTAAGGCTTTAATTAAAAGCAATGAAGTGTTTTGGGTTTTTTACATTATTCTTAGCTCTAGAGTCCAATGGATCTGAAAGAGATTCCCACTTTCATTTTGAGTTATCTCAAAACTGATAATTGAGATTCTCTGATTTGAAAGTCCAGCTTGATTCTTATTTATTCTTTCTAAGGTGCACTTAGTAACAAACACAGTAATAAAAGAAATTTACATCTAGCAGTCTTAATGGCATACAGTAGATAAAAACATGGAATTCATTGCATAAGTTTTGTCTATGTCTAATAAGAATTATCTTTCTACCAGAAAGTGAGGGCTGAATTCTAGTGGAGGGTTTCAGGTGCTAACCTTTTCCTGGGAGAACAGTAAGTATTATTTTTGTGTGTGGCAGTACAAAGAAGTTTGGTTTCCCCTAAAGACTCATTTTCTTAATGAGGGCTGAGGCAGTAGAAAATTACTGTGTCCATAAGACTGGGGGAGAAAAAAAAATCACCCTCAAAAGATGCTCTGATTAAGAATAAAACAGACCTCTCTCAGCTGTGCTGTTTACTGAGGAGAGGGAGTAATAATATATTTTTATACAACATTCATGGTGAGATGTTGTACAGATAATCTAACCCCAGAAACATACTCTTTACTACCAGCAAAGTAAACCCTAGAAGGCTGAGTTTACAGTTAGCATTTCATAGCCACATTGTACTTGCACTGGGCAGGACTGATCTAGGCCATATAAGTGGTATATGACTAATTTTCAAACAGAAGAAACAAGCCTGAAATTTTGAGAAAAAAATAATTTGATAATGCAAATACAAAGAGAGTTTGGGAAGCTCAATAACCCCCAAGATGAAAAGAAATGAATGCATTAGGTGAAGTGTCGATGTTTGCCAACAGGGATTGCAGCTATTTCTTATGAATATGGAAATAAACCAAGCAATCCTCTGAAAAGGAAATGCCTTGATAAACTCTAAAGCTATTGTGTTATAATTGCTGGTAAATGCCAGCTCCAATAATGGCATCTGCTGTGTACCTGTGCAATCATGATGCAGTGGAATGAGCTAATGAGTGCTGAGCAAGAAGGCTGGCCTGCAGCCACTGCAGGTGTATCACTTAATGAGGGTCTCGAGGGAGGAAAGGTGCACTAAGCAAAAGACTTCTGAGACTGCTGAAGCTGTCTGAGCAGGGAGGGGTTCAGCATGGGCCCTTTTCATGAAAAGGGAGGTGTAGACACATTGAGAATGTTTGCTTGGCAGCTGCCTGCCCTCACGTGCACACAGACAGAAAAGTGTCAGTAATGCCATGATATGCTCAGATGCAGAAATATGTCTGATAGCAGTCACCATAATGAGTAGATTAGACACTGCTCATTGAATCCTTGAAAAGCAAACCAGGTCTAGCTCTCGGTGAATTTAGCATCAGAGTGCTGACATGGAAGAATATGTGCTGATGGCAGCTGCTTTTATCTTTACATTTTCCTTTACCAAACTTAATGCATGCTGAGAAGAAAGGAATCCCCCTGTCCCACCCCATCTCTAACCATGTGGCTCTGGAAGTTCCTCGAAGATTAGCTGTGGAGCACAATAAGGGAGCTCATGTGGGGAAATAAAATATGCTCAGCATTATTTCAGCAATCTGACTATCTCAGGTTGACTTCAAATGTTAAGACATGTTGATATTTTCAAATATGTAGTAATTAAATTAAAGATGATCCCAAGTCAGATGGCACCATCACTTAGCAGCAAAGACACTAAGAAGCCTGGACACTTTCTGTACTGCTGATGGGTTGTGCACCCTGGGGAAAGTCCTTTTCATCTCTCACTTTCCCTTTTTTCTTCCTACTTTACTGAGTAGGTACATGCTGAGATTCAAGTTGTCTGCCTGTGCAACCAAGGTGCAAATGACACTACGCTCTGAGTTGGAGAGGAATGAGGGCCTTCTGTCCCAGTGTTTTACTTCACACACCACTCACTGGAAATTGAAAGTACTTCTAAATCTATCCAGTCAATCTTCTAGAATCATAGAATCATCAAATAGTTTGGGTTGGAAGGTTCCAACTCCCCTGCTGTAGGCAGGGACCCCTCCCACTAGATCAGGTTGCTCAGTGCCTTGTCCAGCCTGTCCTTAAACACCTACAGGGATGGGGCATCCACAACCTCTCTGGGCAACCTGTTCCAGTGTCTCACCACCCTCACCATAAAGAATTTCTTTCCTATATCTAGCCTGAATATACCCTCTTCCAATTTATATCCATTATTCCTAGTCCTTCCATCACATATCCTATTAAAAAGTCCTACCCCTGTCTTTCTGTATATTTAGACAGCCAAACCTCCATTGATTCTTAGGAGCCCATTCCACCCCTATTTCTCCTTTTGTTTCTTATGGTCTTCTGTGATTCACCACCTTTCTTGGGTCATTTGTCATTCTTCCAGCTTTGTTAATCCTCATCCACTCATAATATTTAATATAATGGATATTGTATAT
>VZTY01031467.1:0-10786 GCA_013400935.1 Turnix velox
CAAACCATTATATGATTCTATAACCAAAGTGCATTTTTCTCCTTGTAAGAAACGTACTATGAGATATTTGCTTTATTTCAGTTTTATCTGTTGCTATATTATAATGAAACAACTTAGATTGTTTAATGACAGCTCTGGACAGTTTTTTCTCATGTTTCAGGCACATAAGAGAAAAGCATATGCTATTGCCATGAGGGTGAGGGAAGTGTATCCCTTCTCTGCCTAGTCCTAGTCTAACATAACAAATGAGTTTTCAAGAAAATAATACTTTGGAGGTTTTTATTGATCTATAATGCTGCCTTCTATTTTTGAAAGCTTCTTCAGAGTTCAATATTTGAGGTTTTAAGCATATTTTCTCAAATATCAATACTCATATATACATTTTTAATAAGTTCATTTCCATGTATTTTTTGTTTCTTTTTCTTCATCCAGACTTTTTATTTTTTCATGCTCTTTTCTCTCCTGTGTAAGATACTTAGTATTTTCATACTACATTTCTTAGTGTAATGGAAACCTTGTGAGAAAGTCTACCTCAGTTTTCTGTGTATGAAAGATGTTGGTTAAAAAGTGGATAAATAAAGCTGCTCAGTGAATAAATGCATCCATACTGTAAGGTGGATGTGGTCTGTGCTGTGTTCCACAACTGTGACACTTTTATTATCTGCCCTTGGGGACCTACCAGAGTGAACAGAAACCTGTATCTTCCTTTCTTAAAATTATTTCAAAGGAAAGTGGGCTAGTGAAGTGATGACTAAGATCTCACTTGGTCTGACATGGCCCAATATGCTGCATGGCTAGGTTATACATGTCATTTTGAGATCAAAACAGAAGGTCAGAAATAGGAATGCACTGCTCTGCACAAAGGAATTTTGGATGCAAGAACAGAACAGAATTTTCTGGTGCACATACAATTCCTCTTTACAGCTTTCTTCCATGGAAGCTGTTCCTCTATTAGGCAATTCTAGATGAATTTTCTACTGGTACATTTTTATTTTATTTTTAAGCTATTTGAATAACTTCCTAAAAGAGACTACATAACACTTTCAAGGCATAAATCAGCTTTCATCCTCTCTCTGTAATGACTCATCCAGTTTTCTAATTTAAAACTAATTCTGGCTTGGAACAGATCTCTACCAGATGAGCGGAAATCAGGAGCTTTCAACTAAACAAAAGTAGTATTTCAAAGTTAATATTAAGGCCAGTTGAAAACATAACCACTTTACAATTAGTACAACAAATATTATGCTACATGTCCTGCTACAGAATTGTATTGCACCAAGCAGACTTAAGAGGTTTGGGTTTTTTTAATTGTCTATATTTAGGTCTGTACCTTGTAGAACTGAGCTATTCAATCTGTGGATGGACTTTCATTGCTGTGTGTTAACTCTTTCAGGTAGCAAAGCACACAGATTACTCCCCTTCAAAGGGATCTGAATGTGAAGTAATTAGTACAATCACTCAAAAAAGTTTCCCTGCTGAAGGTAGACATTTCCCTTTTTGTTCCTTTCCCTTTCATCCTGAGACATTAGTGATTCCACTCTTCATTAAACTAAACAATGCTTTGATTAAATGAACCTGCTTTCATCAGACCACATTCCAGTAAATAGATCATATAAGCAATAAATAATTCCCTTTGTCAGCCAGCTCAGGACAAGAATGCTTTGTTTATGTACATTATAAGAGAAATCAATTCAAGTTTTCAGATGCTAGTTCTAATGGTCAGGTCAAAACTTTCAGTACCTGATATATCAAGAAGAGGAAAAGCTTTCATTATAACTAAAATTGACTGGGTTATAGATGATCAGCTAATTAAAAAAGGTTAATGAATCTGAAATCAATGAACTGTTTTGTAATCATATGTAGAAGATAATTACCTATTCTCATAAAATTTTTTTACACATTGTGCTTCTCCCTTCCTCAGCTGGACTGGTTCCGTTAGATTCAACATGACACACATCTATGAGGGGGCAAGGATTTCCACTAAACTTTCCACGTCTGAGGCTGCTGCCCTCTACACTTTTTTCTCACTTAAAACTTGACAGAAAAGACAGGGAGCCAGATTTACTGCAACTTTATTCAGAGCAGATGGAGACAGATGAAACTATAAACAGCAAAGTAGCTGAGCATAGAAGTTAGCTAAAATACTAAGTGAAGCTGTTAAATCTGACACAAGGACTAAATATCTAATTCAGAAGACAGTGTTGCTGAATTTACTACTGCCAGAACTCAGAAGCTGATTTCAGAAGACAATGAAACCCCAAGAAAGTTTTTGTTTTAATTTTTTTTAAAAAAAGATATTAAGAAATAATCAGTGCTAACTTAATTTAGAAAGATATACATATCATGGTCTAATGAATCTTAGAAACCACCAGGGTAATCTGTTCTTGACTTCCATCATAAAGAAAAGGTGTAAGTTTTGTCTTTGGGAAATAAACTACCTTTAAATATGAGACAACTGATGCCTTTCAGGGTCCACAAATCTGCACAAAACTCCAAATCATAAAAGATCTGATTTTTGGGGAGAGTATTTCTTGAAATGTTTTCAGTAATCTTCATCACTAGCCCACACTTTATTTTATGTAGGATGGCTACTGATTAGTTGCTGTGATATTGACAAATGGCTGCCCTTAAATGTTGCTGCCTTAAATGATCTGTGAGTTAAAATGTGGTTCAGTTATATTTTGTTTAGCTCTTGGAATGCAAAGTAATAATGCAAGTTGGCTACTTCTCTCCATATCTCTCCCGCTCCCTCTCATTCTGATGGACAGGTCGATTTTCTTCCTGAATCAAGAATGGAGTAAATGAAAGCAACTATATCATTCATTAACCTGTGGATGCCTTGAATTAGTAATGATACCTTTGACAGCAGCGATATAGTGTAGTGGTGTCCAATTATTTCTCATTCTAATCACAGAATGAAGAAAACCTGTGCTGTCTCAGTTGTTGTTATATGCAGTTATTGTTATTAGGCTATTTCTCATTATTTTTAAGGTGGTGGAAACTGCATTTCTCGCAATTAATGTTTGATTGCAATTTGTCTACAGTGAAGTGACCTCATAGTTTAGAATAAATACAGAAGAAGAAGTTAGGACTAATCCTGGCATGTTTTGTTATGACCAAATGAATGCAATGGGGTGACAGTAATTAACATCATCGTGTGGAGAAATTACACCATCCATGTTCTCGTTGGGGGAATATAAAAATGGATTGTTGCTTGTAAAGCTGGGAGGCAGATCAAGGCATGGAGGGAATGGCACTCCTGGAAGGGAAATTTTAAATCCCAGAGATCTCAAAAATAAAAGCCAGCTGAATAGCAACTGTAGATTATTTAGTCACAGGAACATACGGCATCATACAAAATACTGTAACTGCATGATTAAACAGACAGACTGAACATTTATATGCAAGGTACAGAGCTTGTAGTCTATTTAAAGTCAAAGATGAGTACTAGTTCTAAAAGCTAATGAAATCAGAAGATCATTTCTGGAAGCAATAGAAACAATTTTATGATGCTAAGTACATTGATTACCTCAATTAGTGATATAACATGGATTCACCAGCATTTATTTGACAAAGTCATTCATGTCTAGGAAAATGTGCCAAGGTACATATGTGAATGTATATGTGTGCTATAAGTTATGCTCAAAGGTATGCTTATATATATAAGAGCATAAAAAGAATTCATTCTGTTTGTCCCTAAAGACTGGTGTCTGCTCATGTTAAAACACAAAAAGTGGCTGATTCTAGCACAGCTACTATGTACTCTGTATAGAAATTGGAATTTATTTAACCCTCATTTCTGCAATAACTGAAAAAGTAATATGAGGACAAACATTCTCTACAATAAATAAATCACTGAAAATCATTTAGATCTTTTGAACCATTTATAGATGGATAGATGTAACCATAGGCTGTTCATTGCAATGACTGCATATGTACCATGTGTTCTTTATGACACATGGTACTATATTATTATAGGGTTTTGCTTCTGTTTCATTTGTTATTCTTAATCTAGTTTGACTATGCATACAGTTTGTATAATTATGACTACGAAAGAATGTTTTATACATCAGTACAAGCAAGACAACTTCTTGAGAGGCTGCTAGATAAGTGCTGACAATAAAATCAAATGGATTTTAAGATCTGATTGCTATAGTCAACATTTTGATGCCTCATATTCACTTTCAAGCATTAACGCTAGTATGATCTCCTACTGAGTTATTTATCCAACAGCAAATTTCTATCTAACTCTGCTTTTCAATTTTCACTGCCTAAATTGTCATCAGTTTTTCAATTGAAGCATGCACAGAAGAAAATTTATGGTGCACAAGGTTTCAAGTACTCATTACTCTCTAGTTAATTTTTTTTATTTTTACCACTCCCTGTCAACACACCTGTTTATTTCAAACAACTTAGATCCAGAAGTTCCAGCCAAACCGTCTGCATAAACCTATGAGAAAATCTATCAGTGTTCATATAGTTTGTAAGAATTTGTTGAAAAAACCTCAGCAATACAAACATTAATGAATGGGACAGCTTTTATCATTTTGTGCATATTTACTGAAAATAGAAGCAAGCATATATTAAAGTGTCCTAATTACATTTCTTTATTCCAGTGGTATTGCTTTTTCCTTAAGGGTAGATTGGGTGGATGCATTGTACCCCTGACAGTAGTATGAAAAGGATCTAATAGGCATCACACTTGAAGGTATTTTCTTTCCCCAGCAGCTGGAAAATTGTTTAAACACAAAACTTTCCAGCTGGGCTGGTTTAGTGCAGCTGACCTATTTTCTGTCTTATTCCATTGATCTTCTTGTTTCCTACCTCTCTACTGTAATTAGTTGAGTTGAAAAGCAAGGCTTGTGGACACATTACTTAAGTAGAAAAGCAGCTGATGGGTTAAGCTTCTTTAATTCTGATAAAATCAACAAACTCCTTGAATGTTGCTCTGAATGGAATGTATACAAATAAGCATTAATGAATCCAGTTAATCACAGCAATCAAATTATAAGGGTGCAGAGGTTATGCTGGAAAACGCAGTTAGTGGTGGCCATAATACGATGCTCAGAAGATAAAATTGTCTCTTTCAGAATGAAATTAATTTAGACAAGCTCCGAATAACTAGTAACAGAATTTTGGCCTACAGTAGTAGTTGCTTTTCAAGAAAGCTCATCTTATGAGATCTGCATTTGTCAGAGTCAGAATGTGTTGATCAGAGCAACAGCTCTCATAGGATTTTGCAATTTTGGGTCAAAGCCTTGTTAAGAAACTGTCTAATAGTTTCCATACTACTGATTCTTTCTCTTTGTCTGAAGCCTTCAATTCATCTTCAAATGCTGAACCAAACCATGGAATAAGCAATCTGAACTTCTACTCAAGTACTTTTGTCATTATATATCATGATCAGTATTTTATGTGAGGAGAAAAACCATCTTTGAATGTTTAAGAGAATTGCTTACAGAATTCACATTAGCACCACTTTTGCTGCCAAAATTTACTGTTGTCAACACTAGAAAAACAATTGACATGACTAATAACTGCAAATCCATTTACCTTTCCTACACTACTTCCAAAACACCTTTTCTTTCCTGTCAGAAACTGAGAAATTACATAACACATGAATGACAATAGAGAAATGAATATTCTTTGTTCAAAATATATGATTCAATCTTCTAAGTACCTATGCAACACTGTATGAAATTCAGCAGGGAATTGCTGCTTCAAGTCATGAATTATATCATGCTCTAAATGAATTTTCTCTGCCATTTAGCTCCTTGCAAGTATAGCAATCTACCTGAAATGCTGGAAAATTTACACCTATTTTCCATCCCTGACTACTGAACCTAATAAAATAAATTTACCACTGAATCCAGTGGTACCTGTACTGATCCCGTGACATCTAAGATGGAAAACAGAAGCATGAACTGGAAATGGAAATAATTCTCAATTATTTTATTTGTTTATTCAATGTAAACTCTTTTTAGACAAATTAATGTCAGCTAACAGTTAAATTAAGCAGCCATCAGGTTGCCCCCATAATTAGCAGAGAAAGTAAAGCACTCCAAAGTGTCATGTCACTGATGATCTTTGATGGCGTGGGTGACTATTTAGGAATGTTTTTGGTTTCTGTTTAATGTTGAAGCTCTTTTAGACCTGGGTATAAAAAGGGGAGACATGGTTTTGAGATCCAAAGAAGTCTGTAGGGAGACTAAAATTATTCAAGTTATTAATAATCAAAGTTATTAATACTTTGTATCACTTTTAGTAAGAAGAAAGTATATCCAGGATGGCTAATGGCAATGACAGAATAGAAATGGAAATTACCACATCTGAGGAGGAAACAATCTCACAGTTTAATGTGCTCAATTCAAGAAAGTTAATGATTGTCACAGAAGAAGATCTGACTTAAATTTCAGTAGAATACTTGAAGTGGTTAACTATGTGAAAATGTTAAACTTCAGAAGACGGAATTAGTAAAATAATTTTGATGTGGATAAAAAGTCAAGAGGAAAAAGTCTATTGTAATGTATGTATTATTTTTATATCATGTGACTGAGGTAAACTACAGACACTCTCCTGGTCTGATGTTCTTCAGCATGAACACTTTTGGGATAATATTAGAAGAACCAGGAGGTGCTATAGTGCAGAAGTACTTTATTATGCATTGACTTTTGAAAGACTGATGGTTAATTATAAGGGTCTATCATAAAATCTCACAAAAAATGCACTAGAAAATATATTTCTAAAGATAAGCATTTTTATTCAGTCAGATCATTCATGCTTACAGGCATATTCTTTTTTGTCTAACTGCTTGCCATCCTTTGTGTAGGCTTAGTTCTATAATCATTAGGCTCTGCTCATATCCCTGGTAAACTGGCATAACTGCTCTGAAATCAGTGAAGATGCACAAATTAATGGTAGCTGAAGTCTGTCCAATAATGATTCTGTTCCGTCATGATAGATACAGTTCACATGCACCGTACCCTTCAAATATTAACAAGCTCCTGGCTTCTCAGAGAAGAGTCAGTTAGAATTGTTTTTAAATGCCAAAATGAGTCCTGCTTTATACAAGAGTTGTACGACTGATTTAAATAACTGATTATTTGATATTGTTATTTAAATAAAAGTTTTTCTTAATAATTCATGAGAACTTAAAAAGGTGAGGGTTTTTTTTTTACATACAGCAAATGAGAGGTATTGTAGAGCTCATTTACACTTTACTGTGTAGGAAAACAACATGAATCAGCTTTCCTTTATTTTCCTATCACTTTGTCCTCCTTTTAGGGATGAAACTCTTGTTACACCCAAACAAGTGTGCATATGTACTTGCATGAACAATACACCAGACAGCTATCGCTGTAAAAGGGCATGTCTAAAAAGTGATAAATCATACCTGTAAGACAAAGCTTTCCTAGACTGGTACTCACTAACAACAGATTTCATGCAAATGGTTAGTTCTCATTATTAATCATTATCATTCCACACTCAAAGCCATCAATACTTAGCAATCATATCAAACATTAGTTGCCGGTACCACACCACAAGAGTTGACCTGAGTAACTAGCAGTGATGACAACAGTTCTCTCTGTCCTTCATCAAAATAGTGCAGGTGATCAGGCTCGAGAACCTTTCAAACAAGAGGATCCAAAGCTGACATAAAGATCTTCTTACTGTCAGCCATCTCCATATTCAGGATCTTGTCCTTTTATGAGAAGGCTGAGTTTCAAGGCATTTTTCAGCCTCTGTACTTTACCATGAGCTGCATGCTGCCTGAACCTGAGGAAAAGTTATTTTCCAGGCTGCAGTGGATGTCTCCTTCTGTTTTGTTGGCTGCTGCTCTCTTTTCTAAAGCAGAAGCAGCCTTTTTGCAGATGTGTTTTTTTCCTACAATGACTAATTACCTGACAGTGGATTCCTAGTTGTTCTGTGACTTCTTTCCTCGACCAGTGCCTCTGTTTTCAAGGCCTTTGCAGTTACCCTACCCTTGAACAGTAACAAGAGACACATGGTGATGTGCGCACATGGTCCACCCACCAAGATAATAACAAGCCTAAGGGTTTGGACTGCATCTCTGCAGAGTTGACAGGGGGTACAGTTAGCATAAACACTTTTGCCTATAATTAGCAATGGCAATACTATTTATCTGGGCTATTGACTACACAAATACTTCTAAAGGTGTGCTGTTTTAATGCAGTTCCTGCTATTTCTTCCTTCAGTGCTTGGCTTGTGTCTCAGAAGAGCAGGGAAAACTCTAAATAAAGAGTGTGGCATTATTTATTTTAAAACATCATGAAGATAAAAGCCTTTATTGTATAAATTATTTTTAAAGGTAGGCAAAATAACCATGAAGATTCCCTAGTGCATCAAGGATGGAAATTGTTTGTCCAGCTCTGAATCAAATGTAATGAAACTGTTTTCTGGAATAATGAGTTGATTCTTTTTTTGCACACACTCTTAGCTTTTCTTTTTTCATTTTCAAGGGTTAATTTTTAGGAATACTGTTTTATACGTAACTATATGAATGAATAGGTTCCCTGAGCTCTTAGAAGAATGTTTCTGTAAAATGTGTATTTCTTAATTCTTGCCTCTGGATAAATAAAAGCTGTCAAATAACTAGATTCACTTCTCTTTACCCACAAAGGAATTGACTAGTGATTAAGTCTTTGTGTTTTTTCATTTTATTCATAGCTTCTAGTTATGTAGCTATTTCACTCAACCCTGATAGACTTCAAACACTTCACTTAATGCTGATTTAGCCATACAAATATTTAATTGCATCTAAAGGTTGTGAGGTCCCAGTTGTTTTAAGTCTCTTACTGAAATGTGACTGTAATATTGTAGAGAACTGTCTATTTTTCATCAGTTAATACATTTTATGGAAGGATAACAAACTGTCATTCAATTAGATTATTTTACTTAGACTGTTAAACTGCTGAGGTGGATTAGTTTTGTACACCATTATTCAAAGCACAATATACTTTTTTGAAAGCTTTAAAATGGAAAGTAGTTAAATGCTATAGAAGTATTGTCAGTGCCTTATACAAAAGGAAGGCCAGAGTCTGAGGACCTGCTTTAAAAGATATGTATTTTTAAAATGAATATTCAACCTAATCAGTCTAATCTGAATGTTTTCCTTGCCATGAGGTACACTACGTACAGGAAAAACAGTGATTTCTTATAGCTTTTTGTTTTAATTTTTAAAATTACAGGAAACTTCATTAGAGGTGCAATGAAACAAGTGTTATGAATTAATCATGTATATGTTGCATTTAATAAAGAGAAAGGTTGCCTTGCTAAAAGCTAATATTTTCCTGAATATTTTCCTTTAAGTACATGTTTGAGTAAAAACAGTGACAGAAATCAAAATAGCCCTAAGCACAAGAAGGACATGGAACTACTGGAGAGGGTCCAAACTAAGGCCACAAGGATGATGCAAGGGCTGGAACACTTCTTCTGTGAGGACAGGCTGAGAGAGTTGGGGCTTCTCAGCCTGGAGAAGAGAAAGCTGCAGGGAGACCTCATAGCAGCCTGCCAGTACCCGAAGAGGGCCTACAAGAAAGCTTGGGAGGAGTCACTTGCCAGGGTATGTAGCAATAGGACAAGGAAGAATGTTTTTAAACTAGAGCTAGGTAGGGTTAGGTTAGACAGCAGGGAAAAGTTTTTCACCATGAGGGTGGTGAGACACTGGACGAGATTGCCCAGAGAACACCTCCCACTAGAACCCCGGGAGACATTCAAGGCCGGTCTTGATGAGGCACTGAGCAACCTGATCTAATGCAGGATGTCCCTGTTCACTGCAGAGGGGTTGGACTAGATGGCTTTTGAAGGTACCTTCTATCTCTATGATTCTATTATAGTTACTGTTCTTTGTAGGTAACTAATGAAAATTAATAATTATTTTGAATTTAACATTTAGATCTGCTTAGAACCTGTCCCATGAAGGCAAAGCAGTGAGACATTCTGTTGCCCAGTCTCCTATAGACATATTTGTAGGAAGTGAACAAAAAGAAAACAGACAGGAGCAGATGACACTGCCAGTGGTAAAAATAATGGTACTAATATTTATTGAGAGTTATTTATTAAAAAACAGTTATAGGGGGAAATCCATGACCAGAAATTGCCCACAGGTGAAAGGTGGGCTGTTGATGTTGGACTGAGACTAATTAACGCAAGAAGAAGAGGCGGACATTCACGATCGATGTGATCAGCCAGAATCCGTTTATTGAGAGCATCAGACAAGCTTATATACAGCTATGGTTAACCATGCCCACTAGCCACACTCTGATTGGTTAAATGTTACATCATCTATGTCAAACCCTCCCCTTGCGGTTTCTCTCTTTTCTCCTTCCGGCACAGTTGACCACGAGTTCCTTGTTCACTAGTTCTCAGCACTCCCCCAGGCCTCCAAGGACATACACGATCGTCAGGGTTGTCACCTGGCTATGGCTCCAACCTGGCGAGGTCTGCCTCAGGCCTCGATCGCTCTCTTTGTCTTGCTCCGAGAACTTGATGGCAGTCGTTAACTCCCTAGCCTGTGCCCATCCCCCAACAACTAATGAAATTTTTTCCATCTTCATTGTCCTGGTTTGAGGTAGAATGGGGTAAATTTTCTGGTTTGTGTTTGTACTAATATTTTTACTTGTTATTACTGTGTGTAAGATTGTTTACCGTTGTATAATGTTTAAAGAAAAACGGAGGAATTCGTGGAGGATGGGCACAGGCTAGGCAATTAACGACGGCCATCAGGAAGACAAAGGAGAGTGATCAGAAGACAAAGGAGAGTGAT
>VZTY01031467.1:10876-80491 GCA_013400935.1 Turnix velox
GGCCCTGCGCTCTTCAGGCCTCGGGCCTGTTCTCCTCGGCCTGACCACATGGCCACGCGATCATCATCCCGGGAGCTGGATTCTCCTCGGCCTGCTCACGTGGGACCTGATCATCATCCCGGGAGCTGGATTCGGTCTTGTAAATATTGTACACCTTTTTATCTTTTCCTTTTGATTTTGTTTATTGTTTCATTATCTATTAAAGTAGTTTGGAATTTTTCTGAACTCGTAAATCTCCTCCTTCCTTCCTCTCCTCTCTTCAGAGAGAGGAGGGAGGGCCATCTGTCTCTGGGGGGCTAATTTATTAATTTTAGCCCAAAACCAGGACATTCATGTATTTCCTTTTTATAATAATTTATTGAAAATTATATATTTACTTGTCTTTAAGGTTATTTACAATATTTTTATGCCTGTCTTAACCCTAAGTTAGCCCTTGAAAGCTGCCCCTAAATGCTCCTCAAAGAAAAATAATTTTGTCTCAGTGATTAAAATCAGACAGTCAGGTGAGTATTGAATTTACATAATGATAAGTTACTGATTTTATCCTCTTCACCTGTCCGCAGGATCAAGGTAATGGAGCAAGGTCTGTGGTAGGTAGTTCCAGGGTATAAACTAAAGCATGACAGGAGATTACAGCAAAAATACAACAAAAGTGTCTTGAGCTGAAAGGATAGAAAGGTTAGCCTAAAATGACCTGCTCAAAGCAGCTATGATGGGGACAAGAATGAGATGAAGCAGTTTTTAAAAGATGCATCATTATTTTACCCTTCTTCCTCCACGCCTGGTGTTCAAAGTTCCTTTTTTCTTCTTTTTTTGTCCTCTCAGAAAATCAACTCTCTGCTCAGGTAGGCAAGCCCAAGTCTACAGAAGACCATAATAACCTTGTCACAATACTTTGATCTGTTCTTGCCTCCATCACTTACCTTCTCTGGTTGTACTGCTAACAGTCTTCCACTGCCTTTAATAATGCTTTCCTTCCAGCAATGAAACTGGAAGTGTATCTTTTGTATATTGAGACTTCTCTTTCACCCAGACAGAAAAATGTGAGGTTCTCCTTCCTCAGTCTAACAGAAAGTGAAGTGAGGTTTCCAAAATAATGAATTAAAATTTTTTTCTTTGTTTCACTTGATGACTTTCTGTGTTGAACTTATTAATTAGACTCAGAAGGTCTAAATTGCTCTGTGATGATGTGTCCTCTCTGCTATGAAGGGGCAGACATCTGCAATGGTCAAGAAACTTTATTTCCTGATAGGTTTTGATAGCTTTGGATGTAGTTTCATGAGCTGATGCAAGCTTATTGTTTTTTAACTTCTGCTTCTAGAATGAGTACTTCATGCACTCTAATGTGGGATAATCTTTACTGTAACCTTTTTTTTAAGCATCAAAGCAGTTTTTTACTCTGTTCTGTGACCTGATGTTGTTTTTATAAATGAGAACTAAGTAGGGGCAAGGGATTAAATGCAAAGTGAGAGAGAATGGTGGGAAGGAAGGAGACTTCAGATGAAGGGGAAGTACTCTCAAGATCTGTGTATCTCCCCTGAAAAGTGGGTCTCTTAATGTAAGTGGCACTTTGGCCCTTCCTGGCTGAGATTACTGTTTTGCCCAGGTGTTTATCTCTACCAGATACTGTGACCTCTATGTGGCAACACTGATTTTGCCTGCTGAAGGGGAAATGTGAGCTTGAGTGTGATCATCTTTACTTTAAATAGGACATGACAGTGTCCAAAATACTCCCTCTTGCCATATTCTGTGAAGCATTGTTTGACATAATGTGAGAGCAAGCTCACTCCTGGCTCTAGAGTACTAGCTGTTGGTAAAGAGATTTAATTCTTGTTTAAGTTATCCGTTAATAAACTCACCTGGATAGAATTTGTGTATTGTCATAACAAATTGTTATCTAATAATGAAGTGGTTTCAAAATACTGTATTTTCAGTGACAGATCTCAGCTTCAGAGAGTCATCTGACCACTACATATCTAACTATCTAACTAACCCCAGCTAACTTTGGGGTTTTTTGCTCATGTATGAACATCAAGGAACATTATTTACAATCTATTGCTTGTCTAGCAAATCAGTATATTAGTCAGTTCTAGAAGAATTTTTTCTTTTTGTCAAATTTTTCCCATTTGGTGCATTTCTGACTAGGGAGAGTAATTGCAACAATTTTTTATATATTTTTTTCCCACAAAATTCTTAAATATTTCTTGTGTTGAAACAGCTAGATACCTGCATGACAACAAGGACTAATATATCTAAGTCACTTTTAAAAGTAGTGCTTTGGTATTTCTGAAAATGTCGAGCAAATGTGCAAGATCAAGTATTTTGAAATTAAGCAAGTGTAAAAGTTTGATTTTAAAAAAGTAATGGTCTTATCAATGCTGATTTGTGAAGAGTATGACTGGTGAAGGCCTTTGAAGATTCATTTCTAGCATGTCTATTCTCCAAGGTTTCAGCAATCTATATCTCAAAAAAACCCAGACTTATAAATGATGCTTTTAACTGCATTTGAGAAAAGTTTCTCTATTTTGACTGGTTCTGATTCATTAGAACAATTAATTCTTCTAAGAATCTGAGCTTTGGGGAGCAGTAAATGTGTCTTTTAATGGCAATAAAGTGGTTGAAATGGAAGAGATTGGACAATTCCACATAAGGAGAAGAGATTGCATTAGTGTATTATAAGAGATTAGGAATGCTTTATCAACCCATCGTCTTACGGTGGGGAAGTAACCCAGTTATTTATACCTTCTTAAGAATAATTAAGAAATTATTTAATTTATACTTACAATACGTGACTTGGATGCATTTTGAGGGTAAAGTTTCTTAAATATATATTCTGAATACTAAGAAAATTATATTAATAAAATAAAGCATGAACATATTTCTTAAAAATTAGTTGTACTCTGTAAGAACTATGCTGTTTATAAACCTAAAAAACTGTTAAAATAAACTGTATTACTACAATTTTAGTTGTAGTCTACAATTTTATGCAATATTCATTTTGAAAAATATGTTATTTCTATCTCAAAATGTTATCCTTTTTGATTTATATTTATTTTATCTAAAATACCCTGTGTTGCATTAAAACAGGGTTACATTATTACAGCATATTGATGAGGAACTAAAGCACAAAACAAGCTGTCCAGCATAAGTTGGGTAAAGTTAGAAAGACAGACAGAATAAAAACAACTTGGAACCTGAAGCACTAACAGCACCTAGTAACAAAATGGTTCTAAAGATTACTACCAAGACTGCAACCTTTTATCCTGGTTTGCTGAAATTCACTTTACATTAAACACTGGTGTCCATTTGAGGCTTTAACAATTTCCACAAATATATTTATCAGATGATTTAGTGTTGTCCATGTACAAGTTTGAGCTGGAATAATCCAATACAATAAACAGTACTATTACTATACAGGTAATAGATTTTATATTCAGTGTAAGAAGCTGAACATTCTGAAATGTAAAATCTTTATCTGAAGTAAATACTGCACCATCTGATGGATAGACTGCTGGCTTGGCAACCTGATTCAGAGCACTTTAGCTAAACAGATGGATTCCTTGTCCAATCAGTAGAGAAGGTAGATGCTTCTAAAGAAAAATTGTAGACAGTTTCAGTGATAGAAACATCCATTTAGTGATATAATATTTTCCACAGACTGCACGGGGACCTGTCCAGATTCAGCAAACAGGAAAAACAAGGTATTGAATGTATTAGAATTAGCATATGGAATATGGAGTAAATATTTCTCCTTCTACTGAAAATTTAATGGTGACCTTGCTTTGGAGAACAAATGCCTGGCAGTAACCTTCTGTGGGCCATTATATTAGCATATAAAATCACAGGATTTTGCAATGTATCTTTTACAACATCAGGAAATGACAGAGGAGAGTTAGAGATAGAAATACATTAATGCATAGAGTAAACACAAGGATAGAATTGAACAACTTGTTCTCTCGTGGCAGAACTGCATGACTTCCTGTGGGAAGGACAGCAAGTAACATACTTGTGAAAACCTGAGGGAAACATTTCATTGACATAATGGAGTAGGTGGAACTAGAATTTGGCTTAAATATCTCCTCATTTTGATTTTTTACAGTCATCTGTAGTGACTACTACAAGAACATCACTTTTACATGGCTTCTGAAAATTAGCCTAACCTCTCCTGTCTCGGAGTCTTGTAGCGAGAGGTAGGAAGCTAGAGCACAACCATTATGCTGTCTTGTCTTGGCTAGCAAGTCCTCTAGACTGGGGGCATTTATGGCTGCAAATTGCATTTAACACTGGCAGCACACAGTGACAAGACACTAAAAAAGTGGTTTTTGTATGATGCATCTAGATCCTTAACAACAAGCTAATATTCAGTGGTCATTCCCTGTCACTATATCTTGCAGAGATAATGCTCAGATTTCTGAAAGTGTACCTTTGAAGTAATTTTAGAGCTGAATCTACCTATTTATTCACCTTCTTTTAGGCTTTTCTTAGCAATTTCATCTGTAGCATCTGCCACATAGAAGGGCATAATTTTTTATCTGCAGCTCTGAATAGACTACTTGTTAAACTTTATAAACACCTAGTGTGACTCATTCCATCTTATCACAGCAGACGTCAGTGGGAGTAAGTATCACTCAACAGGACAACGAGTTTGTACAAGATACAGGCACATGTACCAAAAGTACCCAGATAAAAGAGTCTGGCAATTTTTAAAGTGTTAAAATGAACATGAACATAACAACACAGCCTTTGATGGGATTTGGGACACGTGTACTAGTGGTCATACAGAGAGGTTCAAGGATGCAATAGTACCCTAAATAATAAATGAGAAAGTTCCATTGTAACTGTCAACCCTAAGTGCCTCTCCTAGAAAACAAACAAACAAACAATCACCTAGATTTAGTTCATTATGATTCCTTCCCGGTTTCCCACAAACTCTAGCACGGTTAACAAGTAGGTGCATTTCCCCCGAGATGCTTTTTCTCTGTTGTGCTTTTGCTATGGAAGGTTGGACCCAGTGGTCCTCAAGGTTTTGTACAACTTGGTATTCTATGATCCTCTGCCTGATGCTAACAGCCACAAACTTGAGAATAAGGATACTTAAGCAGGTTAGCCTTCAAGATTTTAGCCATACTGCATTCTCTAAACCTGGCAGAATTTCCTAAGACATGTACATAACTATGTGAACTGTCCTTTTGATTAGTTTAGTTTTTATTGTTGAATTCATTCTTGTCTTCAGACCACCAGTGCTCTCACAAAAACAAATTTGCAACAAATCATAAAAAATGGGCAAAACATTAAATTAACAAATAATAGAAAAATCAAATTATTGGCTGAACCAACTAACAATCACACTTTGGCAATAATGTTGTCTTTCAAATAAAGAACAGTTGTCTTCAAATTTACTTCACAAAAAAGCCCTTGGGAGGATTGCTAGGAGTTTCACTTCTGAAATATCTGCAATAGTAAGTATTGTTTCTAATCAGACATGGCATTAATTCCAGTGTTTTGCTTTTTTTATTAAAAAAAAAAGTATATAGTTTCTTACCATGATTTTCTAACTGCAGAAATTTAAAATGAAATACCTTCTTGTAATGTACTCAGCACCCACAGTCTCAAAATAAGATCTATAAAGTCATAGAAAAAGGCATTTTTGTTGAAAGCATGCCAAATGAGATGTGTTCAAGTGAAATTATTCTTATACAACACAGTATTTTGTCTTAGTAAACTGTAATAATTTCACCGACTGAAAACCAAGAACTATCTTCCTTCATAGAATTAGAAAGGTTTGGGCTAGAAGGAGTCAAGTATGTCTAATTCCAGTTGGCCTTTGGGCTACAAGCAAGCACACACTGACAGCTCATATTGAGCTTCTCATCAACCAGCGTGCAAAAGTCCTTCTCCTCAGGGCTGCTCTCAACCCATTCTCCACCCAGCCTATATTTGAGCTTGAGGTTGCCTTGACCCATGTACTAAACCTTTCAGTGCTTTACACAGGACTACATCTCAAGCCTGTCAAAAGTCCAACTGGATGGCACCCTTTCCCTCCAGTGTGTCGACCAAAACACAGCGTTTGCTAACATCAGAAAACTTTCTGAAGGTCTGCTCAATCCCACTGTCCATGTCACTGACAAAGATGTTAAATAGTGCTGGTTGCAATAGTGACTCCTGAGTAATTGCATTTGCCATTGGTTTCCTCTTCGACATCAAGTCATTGATCGCAACTCTTTGAGAGCGATAATGCAACCCCAAACTACCTCCCTTTGCTTCTACCCTTTGCAGGCTTCGTTTATGAGTTTGTTCAGGAGCTCTTTGTTGATCCATGCAGGCCTCTTTGTTGGTATGCATCAGTATTGAACCTGAAAGAGGTGACTGTCGAGGTGATACTGGAATATTAACTAGCTTTCTTGGGTCCCACTTGCCTACAGGGTTCATCACATGTTATTCTACAAAACAGATCCCGGATGTAGCCAAGATCTGCTCCTCTGCTCTTTTTAGGGCCAACAAATCACTAAGAAATATTAGGAGATGGTCAGACATCTATCTAGGTGGCTGAATTAGGGTCTTTGTTTTTTACAAAGGCAATGGGGTGTAAGAAGCTTGGTAAGGTACTGTGTATTTAGATTTCTAAATGAATTTTCAGTGCTTTGGGGAATCCATTTAACAGGTCACATGTACCAAAACCAGCAGCCAAATATAAATGTCCTATAAGGCTGTGTGAATGTTTTCTTGTGTTATTAGGGCAAGATGATATTTGTCTATGCATAAGTGTTAAGCTTTTTGTTCAAATACCTTTCTCCTTGTGTCACAGTGCTGATCCAGAGGATTTTTCATGGCCAACAAATGTTACATTACCTCAATGGTTATATCGTTGTTCTATTTTAACCTGCTTATTTGTCAAAGAAAGAATCTACCTTTCTCTGAAAAAGCGTAGTTCTCAGCATGGCATATAAATTACTTAACATATTGCAAAGCAACAGCCTTTAAGACTAGAAGAGACCTTTGCAATTTATAGCTAACATGGTTTGTCGGCACAGAAAATTTTAAATAATGAAGTTGTCATAGATTGGATTACTTTGCTAATGATGAATCTGATTCTGACATACAATGTCAGGCTGCAGCATTTACTTAAGGTTACTTTGTTCTTTGTATTCTGACACAAGTATGACTCATGCAGCTTGATTTGGTATGTCTTAAACTGACATTTCTCCATAGATATGTAAATGGCCCCTTTTTCTGAAGCAATTGAAGTGCTCTTGATAAACCAAGAATTCTACAGAAAAATATGGATATTTTTTCAATTTATGATATAAATAGTATTATTCAGAATTTTCTGGTACACTACAGTGTTTCTTAAAATGTACAGAGGCACTCGTGTAGGAACAAGTGACATTCTTCTGAAAAAATCTGCATAAACCCATAAACATTCCGGGTAAACAGTAATGCTACTTGATCACATACTACACTTCTTTTTTAAGATGTAATTCATGTAACCATAATAATTTCAATATGGTATACTGAGAAAATATCCACATTTTTCATGTGCCTCTTACATAGACATAAGAACAGTTAGGCCCAGTTATTGTTCATCCTTATCAGGACCAAAACCATGGTATTAAATATCTTCTCTACCTTACCCAAATTAAGTCATAGTCTAGGATTTGTTTATGGTTTATAACTAATGTGGTTAAATTGATAATTTTAACGCAAGTTTACAAATAATTGCTGTATTTATTTCTATGGACATAAGAGATTAACTATTGTATGTTGCAAGGCCTAATTTGCATCAGGCTCATTGTCATAGGACAAATAGGGAGCATTTTGGGACCATTAGAATGGGATCGGAAAAATATATTTCCCTCTAAAGAAAATCACTTAAGGCTCTTCTCAGTTGCTCACTTTTTCACTTTTGAATGAAAATAAATTAGGGTTGTTTGAAGTACACTAGGGTACGTAATTTTTAGGTGTTGGCAGATACGATATTTGACATCTATGATCTACTGGAGTAGGACCTGGGGCACAGATGGATGCTCTAAAGTATTTCTGACAGCACAAGCAAGTATGAGCAAGTGAAGGCAGTTCTTAAATCAGGGTACCACATGCCACTCTATTCAGTAAGAAAGTAAGAGGCAAATGGGGAAATTTAACATAAATATTTTAAATTCTGCTTGGCTTATAAGCTCTGTCAGGTACAGCATCTAGGCACATGAGAAAAAAAGTGATTATCTAGGTCTTGCCTATTTTATTTTTGAGTTCCTCTTCCTTTTTCCTCTTCTGTCTCTGAATTCCAGTGGCTAGGGGAGGATGGGGAGGCAGGTGTGCTAGATGCTCCAACAGGTATTCTAAATGCATTCTCAGTCCACTTAAGACCAACAGCTCTGTAGTTGCTTCTTATGTAGCAGAGAAATCACAGTACTCCCAGGTCAGCTCTGCATGGGAAAGGAGACAGGGCATGAATTCATATTCTGGAGTTTGTAACAATCAATTTCCTTTTGGTGAAGCAACGATTGAAGATGAGATACAGAGCTCATACTGTGCTACTTGAAGATTGTTTCAAGTGCCTACATGCTCTCTCAGTCCAGCAAGATTATCACTGCTGTTTGCTTTATGCCAGAGATAGATTTTTCTTCATTATACAGGATTCTAATATGTGTAAATCCACATTGTGGATGCTGCACATCCTCATTGGGTGGTGCTGTTACTAATGGGCAGAGTTTTACTTCTTAACCTAGACTTCCAGAGGGGCAAATCCATTAAACTCTCTGTCTCACAGGCATTGATAAAAGTTGTCCTACTTACATAGTTGTGCTATAATTTTTTATCAATTAAAAAATTACTGTGTGAATACGTGCTTTTAAAAATCTTTACCCAGAAGCTGATAGATAGGAATTTATTTGAGCTATTGGAAAGCAATATACTCTCTCATATCTACTGACTGTCTTACACTATGGACAAAACTCTGTGTCTCACAAGCTGGAGATGATATGATATGCAGTAGGAAATGCAAATACATTTGGTCAGAGAACAAACAGGAATAAGAAGGTAAGAGAAAAACTTGCAGACTAACATCTTGGTCATACCAGTTTTGGGCAGGAAGTGCAATATCACTCCTCTTATTTGATGATCATGATCTACAGTTGGATAGTTTTCTAATTCAGGAAGTACTTTAAGACTGAGGAAGTATTAACAATGGTGAGTCTGACACTGCATTCTAGTGAGTGATCCTATGTTCTAGTCCCTGATTATTACTTAATGGCAAAGATTGCCATGTAATGAGGACAGGTCTCAAACTAGAAACTTCTCTTGGCAGCTAAGCAGTCTAACAACTAGGAAAGGGATAGAGGACTGATGTTACAAAAAAGAAATGGAGAACATAGTGTTTTCTTCTATCTTGTGGTAGAAAGTGGATCTTGCAAAGCCGAAAGAATGTATTTTAGTCTATTGAAGCTCAAGTGGTTCAATTGTAGGTGGTTTGTTCTCTTTTAAGATTGTTTATATAAGTACTAGGCAGTGTTATCCAAGATTTACAATGAAAGAAAGTCCAGATGCTGTGACTTACAGTTGATTAATCTAGTGATTAATATGTGTGCTATCTGGGACTTATGTTTTGGTTTTGGCTTTTTTGCGAAATATGGAAATAAGATTTTGTGGCAATTGTCTAGGAGTCTGAAATTTATTTTCTATAACTAGTTAAGGCAAAAGAGCTAAATACTTAGGAACACCATTATCTGGATAAAAGGATTAAATCTCTGGGTTTGGCCCATGAGAGACCTCTACAATAAGTGGAGAGAAAATATTTGTAGCAGATTTTATCAATATCTTATTTATTTATTTTTTTAAATGAACTTGAGAAAAATCTCTGTTACAGGGGTCAGTCTAAATTTACTGGGTCAGAGTTACAGGTTTAATTCTCATTGTGTTACTCATTATTAACATTATGTATGTAAATCTCTATTTACATACATGGCATGACTGTATGTAACTCTGTCATATTTCTCAGATATTCCCAATTGTATAGAGTCTGAACAGTGTTATGAGAAATGAAATTTTAGATTTTTTTCACTTCAATGTTTAACAATAGAATTGCTCAATGAAAGCTATCATAGAAACTTTTAAAAATATAATGTATTTTTACTTTACACTAACCTTCCAGTTTAAAGGGGTTTTCTATTTTGTTGATACAACTTTGCAACTGTGGATGTTCACCATAATCCTACTTTCACTCAAGTGAACATATCTTTTTATTAAATATAGACAGATCATTCTAGTATTGAAAACCCTGTGAAAATTTAAATTATTGTCCTTGTTTTACTGATGTAACTGAAATTACAGCTGCATTACTGGGCAGTGTTTTCACTTCATTGGAGAAAAGTCATATAAAAAAAGCTGGGTAAAAGGCACTTCTCCAATGGCTGATGAAGGTATGTTGATGTTCTCAACACAGCCACTGTTGTAGAGTGAGTTAGAGCTCTTGTGATGGTGGAGCTGCTTTTCCTTTTCAGCTGAAGGAACCAGAACAGCTAGGGCTGAGATTAAAAAGCAGTTTGAAACAACCCTCTCAAAGAGCGTATTTATCAAAATATGTTACAAAATACATATGTTTAGATGAAATAAGCTCATACAAATCCCCACAAACCTAGTATATTCATATCTGTGTAGCTGCTACTTTGAATGGAATAGCAGGAATCACAAGAAGATAGCATAATGCACATCTATTCTGTGATATGCTACATTTATATTAAGTAATACATAAATTATTTAGAAGCAATTTTATAATGAATTATCATAAATATATTACTTGAAATATGTACATTTGTATCTAACATAAAGTTAATCTAAACAAAGTGAATGTAGTAAGTGGTTCTTAAATGAAAGCATCTCTGAAAATATGACTTTAATAAAAAAACTTTTCAATTGAAAAATGAGAGACTCTAGCATAAGCTTCAAGTAGGACAAATTGTTCTTAGACTAGGAATAATCCATAACAGATTGAACACTCTAAAAAACTTGCAAATGTGCAACACTAATTATCTTAGCTACATAATATCAGAAACTCTAAGATATGGTATTATAAAGCAGGAAAGACTGAAATTGATTGGTTACTATAAAATGAGAGCTAAATTATTCCAATAAGAAAAAAATGTATGAGTCCAGATAATGAGTCATTCAAAAGAATTTTGAAATATATTTAATTATTTTATCCATGTATATTTATAGCTGAGTGCAAAAACTTACAGCATACTTCCGGAACAAAACCACTGAAGCTTAAAGTTGTATATGCGGATGCTCTATGTATCTGCAATTCTAGAGAAAATGAATCCTGCAAAATGGTATGTGTACTCAAGAAATATAAACTGCTTTGAATAGGCTTAAGGATTAGTAACACATACACAGATGATGTCACACACAACACATACATATGATGATGTCAGAATGATTTGTGTTCATTACCTGAAAAGTATCATGCTTCAGGTTAAAGGAGAAATATAACTGGGAGGAGATTGTGGGTATTTTCATACTGGGATTGAAAAGAAAAATAAAATTATGGTTTGGAGCACTCATGTTTTACTGAGGAAAGCTAACATCTGAGTAACAGTCAATAAATTGTGACTATCTGTATCACTAGTAGGGCACAAAGGAGTCTATTTCAAAGGTGAAAAATGAGAAGTAACTATTGTCATTTTGATGTCTTGCTTGATACTAGAAAGCTTGTCATACCTACTGAATTTTTAAGTATATACTGACATAGAAGTATTAAAAGATTATTTTCAGTAGAGAGAAGATGAGTGAAAGCTAATGCAAGAGATTATAGAAGGACATTCTGTGAATAATTGACTAAATGAGAAAGGCAGACATCTGCATTTGGTAGTTGAATAACTAAAAGCAAAGAAAGCCCTTAACGAAATAGAACAGTAATCTTTCGAGAAAAAATTATGTGAGATTTCATGATCATTTGAAAACTGCTGAAGATTATTACTGTGATCTTTGGGCCACAGTGAAGTCTCAGTGGAATTCACCTGTGTTCAAACTGCTGAACAAGTATCTCCATTGCCTCATAATTTAGGTTAGAATATGCAAAACAATTGGAAAATAAACAGGATATGCTGGGTTAACATAATATAAACAATAGGGGGACAAGATTGACTATTTTTTATGGCAGAGGATATGATGGATGCATGCATGTGATTTTTTAAAGTTTGCTTTTATCTTTCTTTTTCATCTTCCAAATCCTCCAACCCAGTGCCTCTGGGTACAAAACTATGCAGGAAATTATATTCTAAAATGTTTACAATGGTTTGGTTTTGGTTTATTTTTTTGTTTGTTTTGTCTGGTTTTTTTTTTTCCTCTGGAACTTACAAAAGATAGGATATCTATTATTTATTAGTAAAATAATGTAGCCCAAAAAGAAAGGAACTGATCACAATTTAGTCCACTAAATTCCATAGAAGTTAATCAGATAGCAGTGCAGCTCTCTGTATAACTTAAAGAAATTTCCATGCTAGTTTAAAAAATATAATATTATAAATAGATGAAGGATTATCCAAGAAGTCCTTGCACTGTAGATGAGATAATTTTGTGTCATAAAGCAGAATAATTACCTCCAATTAAAGGGAGAGCAGTTAAAATCTGAAGAGAAGTTGGCTAGAGAAAACAAATCAGCAAATACTACAGAAAAATGAAAGAAGAAATTTCAGAAACTAGAAAACATTCAACAGTATGCTGACATGGAATAAAGATAATGAGAAACTAAGCAGTACATTAAGACCTCTTAATGAAATGTAAATAAAGAAAAAGCAAAGATTAAGGAAGAGCTGGGGGTTACACAATATAATGCTAAAATAAAAAATTGGTACAAACTACCCGGTATGTGTAGCATTTTGGCAGAAAGTAACTGGATGTTTCAATGGACTGCATGCTCACTGCAAATTAGCAGCATTATTTATGCTTTTGACCAAATAACTTCTGAATAATTCCTTTATAAGGCAAAAATCCGCAGTGCATTACAACAGTGCATAATGGTACTATTGCAGCTATGATGATCTAAATTATATTCATGGGGCTAGTAAAAAATCTCACCTTTCCCTACAACCTCTGTATCATTAACGGGAATAATGCTTGTAAGACATAGAAGGTAATTATGATGCTTTGTTTGGCATGGGAGACATCTGGCATAATGCCTCAAGGATTGGGAAGAGGACTTAAAAAAAGTAGACTAACAGGAGAAAACTTAGAGGGCAGCAATGCATATTATCGTGGATATGAAAGGAAAACATCATGGCAAAGAAGAAACTCCAGTAGTGTACTGATACTGGCCTTGAATTGTTAAATAAAATGCAGAGAAAAAGAACCAGTAATAAAGTATATTTCATGTTTACTAATTATAGAAAGAAGAAGATTTATAGAAAGAAGAAATAATATGCTTATTATGCAACAATGCCCTGCTCCAGTATGGGGTCTCCACCTCCCACCCACTGTCATCAATTGCAGTTCTGGATGGTCATAATTGCTAGTTTTGTGGTATTTTAACAGCAGTAGAGCTGTCAGTCTTCCGTAACATGTTTCTATATCCAATAATAAAGGACAAATTATGGTGCTAGTCCCACCTGGGGAAAGGAATAGTCGACTTATTTCTGATGGGGAGATAGGGACTCCTAAGTTAAAACTGTGGAGGTACATTTCTTCAAGTTTTGTTGCTGTGCCTCTGAAGCATTAATTAGTAAGACTAAACTCTTTCCTTTTGATAGCATATTAACCATATTTCTTCTCATCTGATATCGGTCTAGTTCTCTGTTCAGCAAGTCTGTGTCCTCCATTAGAAACACCTGTCTCAGTCAGCAAAAATCAGATAATTTAGACACAAGACAAACCTTTTAAGTTAATTACTGATCTGTTCTATGCAATCACAGACAATGAAACCAAAGGTCACTTTATGTTGAACAGGTGTAGAAATTTAAGAAGATGTTTCAGATATTTAATGAAGCAAAATTTGGGGGTTTTGCCAGGGATATTTCTGCAAGATCTGTAATCAGATTTTTAGGAAAATAACATTGCTTTCAGAAAACTTAGGTGTTGGTGATTATTTGGTAATTTCAACTGAATTATTATTATCCATATTGTTTTACACTATCTACAAATTTGTATATGTATATGGGGAAGTATATTATCCTTATAGGTGTGTACATCAATCATGAATAGTTCTTTTTTTAGCTAACTTCCTCTACAATTATAAAACATTTACATTTGAGAAAATGTTTATGCCTTCATCAAAAAACAAAAGGAGTAGGCTTGCTAGAAGACCAATTTTAAAATCCTAATGCATTCTAACTCTTTTACATTTTAAGATTTTGTATAAAGTGAATGCTACCATATTTTTTAATGAGGTAAACATGGAGTAGAATTTATTATTTGATGATCATTGGCAAAAGACAGAAGACTTTCTAAATTATATTTTAAGACTGGATTTCATGTTGAGAAAAATTTCAAAGTTCTCTGCATGTAAGTGTTTTTCTAGGCATGTTTTTCTGCTAGGAGTAAATGATGAAATTATCAATAATAGTATCTGAAGAGCCTTTGAGAGCAAAATAGACTAGATAGACTAGTAGGTGTAAGAAAATGGCAAATTTCAGGAAAGCAATCAACATCTGATGATGGCAAAAGAAGTTGAGCAGTTTACTAAGTGAAAGATACATTAATTAGCTTCAACAGTGTTAAATGGAAAGAATTATATGCTGTATACTTTTGACAATTGAAATGAAAATTTTATGTGTATCCCTGTCATTTGTATGTTTGCATGCTGAGTAATATTCTCTATATGAAGTGTATAATTCTGGGAAACAAGTAAGAAATCAAAAAATCAAATTGAAATTATAGTTTCATTTTGTCTCATTAGTTTTTTTGCAAAGGGACACTGTCCTAAAATGATATATTTCTTGATTAGTGCTTTAAAATACATGGATTTGGATTAAGATTTGTTTTTCCCTTAGCTTCCTCCATAGTCTTTCCTTTTTTTTCCACAGGAAATGTAATTCAAGCAATACTTTAAAATCCTGTTTTTAATCTCCTAAATTTCTTCTAAAATTTCTTCTAATATATCTAAATTTCTTCTGTGTGGAGACTTTGTGTATTAATTCTTACACTCTATTACACTACAGATGGTTTTAGGTGAAGATCTCAATTCTCTGCTGCAATGAGTCACTTAGTAGGTTAAACAAACAGATCTTTATAGTAAACAGCTTCTCTGCATCAGAAAGAAGAAAAGCTTTTCCTCCATTTTCTCTATATCAGTGTTTCAATTTCTCTTTCTAAATGCCCAACTGATAAAATATTTTACTTCATTAGTCAGTTACATTCTTACAGAGCTCTCCTTGTATTGGCATTGCTTGATTTCACAAGTCCTTTTCTGAAGAAGCATGAACAGGTGAAGTTACTAGGGAAGAAGTGAGAACAGTCTCTATATTTAGTCTCAGCATCTTAGAGCTGCTTTGAACAACAGCAGATTTAGTGGCCATCATGAAGGTTGTTTTTCATCCATATTTGTCCTGTACTGTGTGATCCCCTCTTCTCAGATACACCTGTTATATATGATGCCGAGTCAGGAGCATGGCAATGATTATGACCACATCTTACATGACTGATGCAGCTTCACAGCAACGGTTGCTTGGAAAACACAATGTTTCTCAACAATATAGCAGAGATAACAGATTTGTAGCAGTGAGTAGAGTAGCAGCTTACTTTGTAATCTTTCCTAATTGGAACTCTTCAAACTACATTGCAGCTACATGGCAATCTTTGAAAGATGAGTAATGAGATTAAAAATCAGGTATTGAGAGTCCTTTTGCATTCTGATATTCTTCCCTGATGTAGTTGAAGAGACTGAGCAGTCAGTTACCTGTTGCATGTCAGAAGTGGTGTGGAAATGGAAAATGTTTATGAACTCAACATTTCAAACTAAGACACAGAACTTTTTGCTCTAATGCAACTCTACTTTTGTAATCTCATTTTATAATGTTGCAGAATGATTCAGAAAAATGGCACTATTAGGCAAGAATCTGAACACAGCTCTCATAATCAGGGGAAACTGAATTAAATTCATACCACTGAAATAATGCTTAGTATTTTTTATAAAGCCTTAAGATTTTTTTTTGCAAAAGAACAGCATTTTCAAAATACATGATAGTTTATGATGGCTTTCTGGATAGCAGCATATTTGATATATAAAGTATATTAATGAGTTACTTTTTTTTTTTCACAGCTTTCTTCTTTTTGAATCTGATTGAGAACCTGCACTGCGAGAAATGTGTATATTATATGAAAAGTTACATATTTTTGATTAAGCAATTAGTTCCATCTATTTCACTAGAATGGTTGCTGGAGTATAGCGCAATGCAATGAATCTGCTAAATGTGCACTGATTTGTATTATATTTACCCTTCCCATTTTGAGAATAATTTTTTATTAGTGTCAGGAGATATCACAGGCAATATAAATTGAAAATTAGTCACTCAGGTTATCAGACATGTCCTTCTTCATACATTTTTTCTTGTTTTCTAGGTTCTTTTCACTTCAGTTTGGTAGAAGAGCTCCTATTTCTATCTGTTATGGGTTTAGTTTAATGGTAATGCATAAAGAGTAGAAGATACTGTCATCTAAAATTTTTATTCAGGAAAAACTTGATTTTCATTGAGCACATGGAATCAAATTTATGCAAATTCTGAGCCCCTACAAATGAAGGGCTTAATATCAGTTGATCAAGGGTCTTTCTTTGAGGAGCTCTCTTGAGTTCAGCTCTGAGGGGAATTAAAAAAGGAGCAATTCTAAAAGTTAACATATTTAGAAACAGATTAAATAAAATTAAAAAAAGATACTGTTATGCAGGATATCTTAACATTAGAATTCCCCCAGAAAGAACCTGAATATTTTCATTTCAACTGAATAGTAGTGTCATGGATAGCAGGAATAGCCTTATGATTGACAAAGGAAACATAAGAATAAATTAATATAATAAATGCTAGTTTTACTTTAAACCAGCCTTGACTTTGGAGATTAGAATCTGAGCTTCAGCATACATTTTTTGAACCTTTTATGAAGCAATATATAGTGTTACTTTCCTTGCCTCTACCAGTCTGATGCTGATTGATGAAAAGTGTGCAAAAAATAGAACTGTCTTTCAAAGAGAAATATGAAATAAGAATGAAAATACACCTGTAATTGTTACACAAAACACACAAGTAATTTGGTCTAAAAATGAAATAAAGAAAATAACACCCTTATGACTAGAAAACGAGCTTGAAATGGTAATAAGAGGAGAGGGTCATGAGATGAGAGGAATGAAGAAATGTGGACTGTACTCATGGTTGATTGCAGTGATGTAACCCAGCAGGGCTTTTTCAGTTAGTTTTTGATGAAATCATATATATGAATTTCCACTTAAATAGGGTGTAATAAGTGAAGATAATTTTCAGTGATAATATGAAATATGTAAAATAGATATCTGTTCTGTATTTTAATATAAATTTCCTCACCTCTAGACAAAACCATTACATTTTATGACTCATATTAATATACTGAGGAAAGGTAAAACCTATAAGAAAACTTAGTGAGCATACATGTATGCATGTAATAAAGAGAATGGACATGGAGAATAAATAATAAAAATAGAATCTTACAAAGAAGTAATTTTTTTCTGGCAAATAGAATCTAAAAATATTAATTGAACGCCAGGTTAGGCATGTCTTTCTTCCTTCTTAAACTTGCAGTCTTGTCTGCCTAGCATTTCTTAACCATTAACTGCAAGAAATTTCAGCTGTTATGAATAAATATATTGTCCAAGCATTAAATTATTTTTATAGGATACTTTGCTTATTTTGGTATCGCATCTTTAAGCATGAATTTACACCACCCTCTGTTTTAATTTGTCATGATGAAAAACAAACACTGCATCTATAAAATATTCCAGCTCCCTCTCATTTTCACCTTGATGTCCTTTTATACTTGAAAGTTCCTTACAAACCTCTTGTGCAAGAATAATATGATAAAATACTTGATTTGCTTCCTATGCAGACAAAAATAGCTAAAAACACTGAACATTTGAAAGCTTTTTAACAGAGGAAACATCAGAAATCTCACCTTATTTTAAGAAATATGGAGTTAGATAGACTTCATAACATATGTTCACTGTTATTTTGGCTTCTTCAAAAGCCAGAATGCCTGTAATATATATATAAATATATATTTTGATTAAAAAAATTCATGGATGCAAATTACTCTAAATTACTATATAGAGAATCTGAACAGAAGGGTTTTTGTTTAAGAGTTTATCTTCTACCAGAACTGAAATGAAAGAAAAAGACAGGGAAAGAACATGGTAAGAACAAAATGAGAGCCAGTAAGTCACAGAGCTGCTGAACACAGAACTCTAGTTTCCCTCCCTATCAAGCATGAATTTATTATTGCCAGCTTTTCAGAAATACCCTATGATTGCATTAAACTGAACAGTTAGATGCTAAATTTTGAGCTCTAGAGTGTTTACCCTGTCCACAAAGTAGACTCCTGACTGCCTAGCCTGCTGGTGAAGAAGGGTCTGGGATCTCTAGCTCTGTCTGGCAGTTGGCTGTTTTAAAGAAATGAGAAATAACTCACACTTCTTTCGAGGCTGAAAAGTTTAGTTCCTTCATGCAAAAGGGAGCACATTCAGTAGAAAAAATTCTAATGCTATTGACGATCCAGGCTAATGTATTCCTGGAATCCATGTATTATCTTGAGTTAGTTTTTTATTGATCTGGGTATAGGATAAAGTTTTGCCTAACAGAAAAGAACTTTAGTGAGAAAATTATCTAAATCCCAGACTGGGGTTCCAAATTTCATTTTACTATGCTGTATTGACACTAATTGCTACCCAGATTAGCAGATTGAAATTTAGCTAAGTCTAACTTCAAGGGCTCCATCTTGCACCTCTGTAGATAATACTGAAACATAATTGTTTAATGGAAATCAGGACAGGTAAAACTGAAACTGAGTGAGAAACTACTTCTCATCCATATTTTCTACAGGTTAACAGCTCTACATTTAGTAAATTAATTTTAATGCATCACATCATATAGAGCACTTAGTTGTAAACTAAGTTCAGCTGTTAGCACTTTATCTGTTCTTTTTATATATCTATATATGTACATAGATATTCACATATACTTCAAGATTACACCAGAAGTTATGCTATTGCATGAAAAAAGTTGAAGATATTTTTCAGTCTGTTAATGTATTCTCAGCACTTTAAGAGAAGGAAGAAACAGACTGAAAAGTTCCTAAAGGTACCCAATTCAACTGGAAATTTTGCTTCCACAGCATAATTGGCTATGCCTGTTTACCATGAATTTTAAGTCTGAAACATACATGCACTGTAAATTTTTTTTAAAATTTATTTTCCATTATTATTTTCTGTTAGAAATTACTATTAGCTGCCTCTCAAGAGGCTAAAATATATTTTCCTTGGTTGACGAGATACTAGCTCACTTCAAATATGGAAATAATACGGTATGATACATGTGACAGAAAAATGTTCTAAACATGGGGGTTTTTACACGTGTAGCTGCTTCATACAACCCTAATTTATAGTTACTTGTTCATTCTTTCAGAATTCTGTGTACAGACTGCAGAAACATGTAACAACACATGGAGATCAATAACATAGATTGATCCATCATGTGGTTAAAAGAAAGAGTTAAAGGGTTTGCCCGAACACAGATGCCTAATGTCTGGGTATCTTTGGCTTCCAGCTGCAGATCCCAGAAAGCACAGGTCCCCACATGTCCTTATGTTGCGTGTTGCAATCTAGCAACAGAAACATGTCTATTCCAGGGTGTGCTAATGTCACAAATCATATATCTTTATGAAACAGAGCATTATTCCAAGATGCAAGATTCAGTCTGAGATATTGTAATGTATATGTAAGTAAGTACCTGTGTGATGATGGTTAGTCATGTAAGTCAGTTAACTCACCTCACTTATCAGATAGTAGAGTGAAATTAGTAGAGTGTGGAGAGCAGTTTGCCTCACTGTGAAAATGATCTTAAAGCTCACCCATACTACTGCTTATCTTGCTCTCTTGAATCCATCAACTGCATTTACTAGATCTCCATTATTTACAGTGCTAGCCTTTACATTCCTTTTGCCTGTACACTCCTAAATATAAATGTTTTCATTTTGAACTAGATCCTGCCCTAGATATTTACTCTTAGATGTTACCTGCTGAACTATTCACCCCAGGGTCATCGTTTATATTGAATGGAAATTTCAGATCCATTTTAGAGTTCTGCTTTTGATTAGAAGAAGTGCATGACAGAAGTACCTGTCTTTTTACGGTAAAGGGACACAGGGGTGACTGGCTCAATCATTAATACCTCCTAGTTCCTGAAATTTACCATGTTAGTGGTTAATTCTATCTCTTTATCATTAGGATTGCTCACAATATTGAATTTAAAAGCATTATCAAATGCACTTGCATGCTAGAAAGGTAAGTATAAAAGTTTAAAATATTTTTTTCCTGTCACAGAATTTGCAAGAGCAAAAGGATCTACTAACTGCAGGCATTTTTCTGCTGTCTACTGCTTACATGAAAAATGACCCACTGAGATTATTATTAGATTTTTACTTTGATGTTAAAAAATTAGAAGAACTTGTTGAAAAATCATCACCATCAATTAACCTTTCCTAAAAGGAAAAAAAAACCCTACAAAAGTGCAATATTTACAAAATTTCTAACTGAAAATTAATCTTATTTTTTAAAAGCATATCCCAAAAGAAATGTGTGAAAAATCATCAGAATGTTTTTACAATTCAATTTACAGTTCTATAGCAAAAATAATAACAATTTGAGACAAGAATCTGCCTTCAATGAAGCAAAAAGCTCTAAAATCTTTGTAATGATGTTAATATGAAGTCATACAATGGTTTCTCTCATACCTTATATTAAACTGAAAGAAAAACTCCCATTACACTTAGACTGATTGTGGTACTTCAGTATAGGAAAAATCTAAAAATAATGCTAGCCAGGAAGCAGCCTTATTAAGTAAAAAGTTTTACTATTGTCATGTATTCTTTACCGGAAGTAAATTGTAACTTCATGCATTGTATACCATTAAAATAATATTACCTGAGATTATAAATTGAGAATCATGGGAGAGACAATAAAATTCAGGATCCTACTGAAGGTGAAGGGTTAATACTAGAACAAGAGATATCTGAGCCCAGCTGAACTATCTATGTAACTCATCAAGATGCAGAACTGTACTTCTTGCTTGATAGTAATTCTGTCCTCCTTTCTACTAGTAACAATTTACTGGCAGCATTAATAAAAATGTATAAAAATATTTTGGGAGAAAAAATTTCTAATGATAGCTACCCTGCTTTTCACACACAAAAGAAGGGATTTCTCACTGTATTTTTCTCACCCTGAGTCTCTGCATACACGGTTTATCTCCATTTTCAGATTCTTGCTGAGTCAGGTGTCCATGTGATTTCTCAATCTACATGTCTGAAAATGGAGGCATCTAAATTCATTAATTCATTCACACAAAAATTTAGGTTATTGAAGGAATGTATTTGATATTCTTGTTACAGTTTTTGAGAATGACTGCTATAATGTTATATTAATAGAGAAATTCTCAGTGACTACATTTTGACAAAAGCATTTCCATAAAAGTTGCAAAACATATAGCTTCAATTTTATTACATTTCCCTGCAGACTTCACAGTGAAAACATTTCAAAATTGTAGTACTATATCAGAGGCAGAACTGGAAGGCTTTTAGAAATAAACCAATCTGATTTACCTGTCTAAGTAAGATGAAATAGAAAAATAAACTGTATATTGTGGCAAGCAATGTAGATGAAAAGAAATTCTGTGGCATCTAAAGTGTCATTTAAAATACAGGTGAGGAGAGATTTTAAAAAACTACTGTAGGACAGAACTAGTGTGAGTTGGCAGACTCACGGATTGCATTGGAACTTTGCTGATTACATTAGAAAGGATCTGAGTTTAAATGAATTTTAACTTCACAGCCTCCCTTAAATCACCAAGAATAAGATGCCTTAGTGACTCACTAAATCAAAGCTAGATCAAATAATTATTAAAAAATAAATGAGATCAGTTCTTTGTGCAATACAATTTTGTTTTGAATAGCATTTCATACAAATGCCTCACAAGATACTTTACAAGAAAAGCTATAAATAATACAATTATGTGGTTTCATAATAAATAAAAGATTAAAGACTGTTAAGGGTGTTAGAGAAAGAGTTTCATCTTACGTTTGGAATGAAATGAAGATTTTGTGGGATGAAACAGGGCAAGGATGATAGCTTGATCACAGAGGAGGAAATACTCACTCACAGAATGACCGGACAAAGGGGAAAAAAAAGAATATGCAAGAAAATCTGTATTTCTCAACCCTCTGGGGACTACTCCAACTACCAGATTACAGACGGCTTAGGAAATGGGAACATTTTCAGGTCTTCTGATTAGAGCTGTTTTGTCTGGCAGAACTAAGAGAACATAGCCTGGGCAAGGTTTACCTTGCTGAGCATTTATCAGAGCTTTATGTAGAGAAGAGAGTTAGTGTCCAAACCCTCCATTCCCATCTTCAGTATTCTTAAAAGAGTGACCCTGGAAAACTCTTTGCTTGCTTCTCTGTTCAAAATGTATGGAGAGGATAAAAGAGGGGAGAAAGAGGAGTCTACCTTAGAAAGAACAGCTTCCTATGTCATACTGTGAAAAGATTTGCCATTACACTTTTCCTTACTGTTGTCCAACAGCTTTTCATGCCTCAAGTCTCTGCACCTGACATAAAGCTGATGATTCAGACTCAGAGGGAAGGTCCAAGAGCTTAAGAATTCTAAGTGCATTACCAAGCGCTAGTGACCAAGTCACTAACATGTAAAGATTTAAGCTAAAATTTTAATTTTTATTTCTCATCTATGTATCCTTTCTAAGCAAACTGTGTTTCAGCAAATGAATTAATTGCATGTAGTCCAAGAATTATGTTTTCAGACATCAACTCTCAGGACTGGAGGAGACAAGAAATTAATTGCGCAAAAGTGATGTGCTGCCAGGCAGCTCCTAGAAACTGACTGGGAGTTACAATGATGAAAATGTGTTGAGGACAGGAGGAAGAGAAGGAAGTGAAGGGTGTTCAAAAGGGAGTAGGAATCAGAGAGTCAAAGGGAAATTGGGAGAGTGTCACATCAGTGGGAGAAACTCAACTGTCCCTGGATAAGATGCAAAATTAACAACTTCCTTATGCTTCTATTCTATCCAAGAGTCTTTCAGGCTTGCACTGTAGCCTTCCAGAAACTGACAATATGTCTAACACATCTGATAATCCATTTGGAAGAACTTTTTGGTAATAAATCCTTCTCCTTCTTATCCACAAACCTAGTCTGTTCTCCTAGAGCATGAGAATTACAGGTAGAAGTACATAATCGTTTGTTGCCCATTCCCTACCCATTCTTATAAAGTATCGCCAAACTTTATAACAAAATAAGAAGAAAACTTCAGGAAAAATTGCAAAACTTTTGACTTCTGACAATGGCATCAATTGTACCATGCAAGAAAAAAAAGCCTGCTGTTACAAATCATGCAGGTTTTCTGTTTGGTTTTTTTTTTTTTTTTTTTTTTTTTTGTATTACACTTGGGCAATCTCCAGGAACTGGTGGGAAAAGGTTTTGTTTTAATTTATTGATGGAGAAATAGACTCTGTGTTTGGAAATATCCTGTGGATCAGGACAGCTACTGCTCAGGGTCACCACTTCTTTCCTCAAAGGCAGGCAAATTGGGTAAAGTAAAACTATTTTTAAAATCCTTACCTATGGGACTCCAGAGATCTTTTAGAAGTCTTCTGAAATAGTGGAAATAATTAGATAATTATAACAACATCAGCCCTCTATGACAAGATATTAGTCTTACATTTTGGCAATGTATGCACACATTCAAGATACAAATAAGCTATATATAAGCTCATAATCCTCTAGGTTGGAAAGGACCTTTCAGGTCATCAAGTCCAACCATCAGCTCAACTCTGACAAGCCTCATACCTGGACAGAGACTTGCTTTCCCAATTGAGCTATATGTCCTGGTCATGTAGCATATTGCCATAAGCTATGGATAAATATGCTTCAGATGTCAAGCTGAGTATTTTCATTATGAACATCAGATGACCACTGACCAGAAGCATCAAATACATTGATTCAAAATGGTAAAATATTAAAGTGTTTTCACATAAAGAGATCTGCAGTCATATTGTTCTTGAAAAACAAACCTCTGTTTCAGTTGATAAAGAAGCATGAATATAAAATGATACTCATTAATTACTGTCAATCTGTAGATCTGCTTTGTTTCACATGAAGATTCAAAGGCTTTCATGATTCAGATATATTAAGAGTGCATATTTGAGACATCACAAGCTTATGACGTCTCCGCCCCATGTTAAACAACTTACACAGCTACTTGAAAAATTAAGGTCATGCACTGTCCTTGAGAGGTCACTTGTCTGCCCTTCAAAATGGAATTCATGGTACTTCCCATCTTCTGTAATATACATTTCTATTTACATTGAAATTTACTTTTGAAATTAATTCATACTGATCTATCATGAAACAGAAAGCTTTGGCAAGCCTTGACAAAAAATTTTGCCATTGTTTACATGCAGCAATGCAAAGCCGGTACTATTAATGCCTTCTTGTTATTTCAAATATTTTTTCTTCCTGTGTGTCAACAGCAACAAAGAAAAGTGCACTTTTAATGCTAAAATATCATACTAAAAAAGATTTTATATGTAATGACAGTAAAAAAAGCTCTTTTCCTTGTATAAAAGACTTATTTGCCTTACCTGACAAATATTACTTCCATATACTTGTTATTCCTGCATGTTCTAGTGATTAGTTGGGTTGTTCTGAGAGTTATTTGCATCTTTCTTCTCTGCTACAGCATTGTTGCCTGGAGAGAGCTGGAAACCTTGGTTAATATTAATGAAATAATTTGGGACATGGAGCAGTGCTGTAACTTCTGCTGCCTGAGCAGTAATATTACTCCTCATTAAAGCTTGTGGAAGTTCATCTCACATTCAATTACAGATGCCTAAAAACTGATTTCCAGGCAATCTGTGCTCCTCAGACATGAGAGGAGGAGGAGGAAAGGATCTGTTTTACCCATGGGATTTCCTGCTCTCTTTGCATATAATACTGTCAACCAGCTAAGTAACATTTTGGTCAGAGCTGTGTCATATTGAGAAATGATGAATGACTCTGGGCTTCTGCTCTAGGATCTAGCAGAAAAAATGCAGTAGTCTCAAAGGAATATTGGAAGTTATATTCGTAACAGCTTCAGAAAAGCAGCCACATTTATAATGTTGTTCTAAATTCTAGACAAGTAAAAGCTCTGCTTTGTTTCTGAGAGTGTGACATTCTGTACATTGTTAATCCTTTTGAATATTAATCTAATGGGATGCCTTTGTTCAGAAATACTACAGGGGCTGGAAGTTCAGGCAGAAGTGAGGAAGCAGACAGATCATATGCCACTTATGCCAGTTATTTTTTTGTATCTCAGTTTGTGTTCTGTTAGTACTTTTTTTCTCTAAACAATAGAAAAAAACCACGATTCATTTACAAATACAACAGTTTAGAGCCACATCACAAGGCAAATTATTATTATTATAAAAAGAAGAGGAAGCTAATGGAAAACATAAACTATTTCAAAGTAGAATTTGAATTGTGTTTTGGTTGATGTGCTGTGTTTTTCAAAGCTGTAAAATTTGAAATTGGATTTTCTTTCTCTAAATCTCTTTATTTCAGCCTCATTTAAGACAACACTTTCTGTCATTTGCTGTCAGATCTTATAAGAAAACATTATTTCACATTTTTATAGTCTTTTTTGGTATTGGATGCATTTGTCAGAAATCAGAACCTACTTGCAGCTGAAAAAATCAGCACATGTATGGGACAACATAATTACCATGTATTTTCTGTTACTTGTGCATTTTCTTTCTTTCCCTTTTTTACCAAGAGAGAAAAAGGAATTTTAACTCAAATTTTCATGAAAGAATACTAAAATAACATATGCAAAAACTTGGAAATATTAATTTAGATTCTGGTCTATGATTGATTTCTCTGTCATAAGAAAATATGCTTACAACTTGAACGACAGAAGGGCTCCCCAAGAAAGGTGTTTTAGAAGTGAAACTTGAAATTGGATAGTATAATCACATGCAATATACTTTATATGTATTTTTTTACCAGTCTAGACAGATTTTTTACAGTGAGGGTGGTGAAACACTGAAACAGGTTGCCCAGAGGGGGCTGTGGACGCCCCTTCTCTGGAGGTGTTTAAGGCCAGGCTTGATAAGGCAATGAACATCCTGATGTAGTGGGAGGTGTCCCTGCCTGTGGCAGGGGGGTTGGAAGTCGATGATCTTTAAGGTCCCTTCCAACCCAAACTGTTCTATGATTCTATGATTCTACAATTTATACTCTTTGAAGGAGTCATAACTACTTGGAAGTGGGCGTTATTTCTGCCTGAAATACTGAATGATTTAAAAAACCTTAAGGCTTGTGCATTGCAAATGGATTGTTAGTGTTAACATGCTGTAATTTTTGTTATTTGAAAATGTAATAAATGCTATTACATTTCACAGTCTATCCTATTAATTATTACTTAATGCTTTGTTATAGAATATAAATATAAATATTAATATATAAATAATATAGAATATAAATATATGTATTGGTCAAAGAGCACCTTTATAAAAATAAGAAGTTAAGGCACTGTCCTTTCAGATGGTCTAAATGACTGTAGCTCCACTGATCTGCTTGATGCCAGAAAAGCATCTGTCTTGCTGCATTAATGATTATTTTTGTCCGCTGCTGTTCACCTTGAAGACTGATAATGCATCTACTACACCTAAAAGGCAAAGATGGAATTGCTTTGCATGGTTCAGCTCCTTTTTTAAGATTTCCCATATGCTCATCAACTCAGAGGTCTCTCTCATGTACTTTAAGCTTTCTCTGTTGAATCTGATCACGACTTCATTTGCAGGTTTAGCAAACAGGTCAGGGCTATGGCCTTCTCAGCATGCTAATGGGAACTGGCTCTATACCCATATAGTCTGGCAAAGTGTTTCACTCTAAGAAATTGTTTCTACTTCAATAATAATATTTTCTTAATTTTAATAACTATTTAAAATCTTTCTGGACAAATTTTCTTTGACTTCTGGAATGGCTTTTTGCATTTGTATCATTACTTTTGCTTTTAAAGCATACATTTTTAACAGTTCATTTAAAGTATGGCCTAACTGCTTATGATATTTAGAAAAATGAATACCCATTAGGTGAAGGTTTAAGAACAATATGCTGAGCCCAAAGCAATGATCTAGATGACATTTTGTGTTGAATTAGAACAGAGAGGCTGAATACACACTTTCCATGTGGATTGAAATGACATACAATAATGGCTCCAAAGGAGCTGTTACAATCTACCCAGTCAATGATCCATGAACTAAGAAGGATTTACTCAATTTGAAACCAATACCTTCTAACATGTTTAAAAATAAACAAACAACATCTCCAATGCTCTGCTGATTCACACAGAAATTTTGTTCTTTACTCACAAGCACCTGCCTTCTGCCATGTCCTTGTGCCTCTCTCTGCTTTGGCTTCTGAAGGACTTAAAGTGAGAAAATGTCTGCTTTGATATTGCCATCAATGATATATTCATCTACTGGAAGGAAAGATGGGATATTTGAAAATTAATGCATGTACTAATTATTTTAGAAAAATGGATTTTCTTACCTAGCTGAACCACAGAAATCAGCTTTGGAGAAATTATCTATTTTGCCTCAGACTTTTGCTCCCAGTCTGAAAAAATTCCAGTACGGATTTACTAACTACTGCTTCTTTAACTGGTGCTTTAAGCATTAATTCAGCAAGGAAAAAATGCAAACTACAAATGTCTTTGATATGTAAAGATGAGGCAGTGATAAGAGTCATACATGTGAGTAATTAGAACTTAGTGGACATAATCCTGTTGAAAATCCTTTGGAAGACATTATACTCCTGGATGGATAAATGGGCATTAGTAGACCTAATTTTGTGCATGATGCTGAATCTGTTTATTTCTGTATTTTGATGGCATGACATACTATGAATTTTCTGTGTGCCTTTAAGACTTCAGTAACTGAATAGTAACAGCCTCAAAGGATGCCAAGTTTTGTGAAAAATATTTAACCTGCAGATTGAATTCCTGTTACTGAGAGGTCAGAGGCAGTCTAATGTAGACCAGTGGTATAAGTTTTACTTTGGCAAAGTAGATGTACCCTGAAACTGTATGAGTGACTATGACATTTTTTTAATATCCCAATGAGTGTTTTAACTACTATTTGGTATATGGGTCTGGAATCTTCAAAACATAGAATGCAAAGAACTGTATATATATGTTTTTAAGATGTGAGAAAAATCTAAAACAATTAACTTTATTCTAACAAAAATCAGTTATTTGATATTTGCAGTGTCAACAAACAAAAATTAATAAATATGCGGAAAAATATTACTAGCTGAGCAATACAGATAAAGAAAAGAGAAATTAGTGAACCTAACATTTCTATGTGAGAGAAAAAGTAGCGCCTAAGTATTCATGAACATTAAAAATCCAACATATGGAGTACACATGGCAGTAGTAGCAGTCCATAATTTTCAAGAAATACACTTACTTTCCTTTACTGCTGTTGTGGTTAGACCTCAGAGGGAAGAACCACATGTCTCTCACTCCAGCCACCCCCTTTGAGGGGGGCAGACTTCTGAAAGAAAAAGAAAGACAGTGCTTGTGGGTTGACACCAAGGCAACAAGCAAAGTTTAACAGAACAACAATGACAACAAGAAAAGAACAACACTGACATAGGCAAGGGAAAGTACAAATGCCATTACAGTATCTCATGCATTGGTACATCCCCACCAGAACCAGTACAACTACATCTTAAAGTTCCAGCAGTGGTAGATGGAGGTGTTTACACAGAAACAGCTGTGAAGATCACAGAAATTTTTCCAAGTCATAAGCTGCCTGATGTCTGTTTACCAGAATCTGAAGTAAAAATAAACTATTACTCATTCCTGAAAAAGTTGACAGTTTCAATGCAGTACTTGACTTAAAAAGAACTTCACTTATCATGCTGGATTTTATATCCATAATGCATGAAAAGGGGAAATGTAGCTTCTTCAGACCTATGTCTTTTTTTTAAGTCAGATGTGAAAGTTGGCAAAAAAATTGAGAATACTTATAAAAAATACATAATACCAAACACTCCCTAAGTAAAGAATCCCTGTTCCTTTGCCTTAAAGATCTGTTCTTTATTGTGAATTATCTTTACAAGTGATTACTATCATTTCCTAAATATGTAAAAAGTGATCAGAACTGATGTGTGTTTTCCAATACAACCATTCATTCTCAAGGCTTAATGAAAAATATAATGGTTTTAGTTGCAAATTTTAAAAGGACTTATGGTTTTGACTAGAGCCCCATTTAGAGAATTTAATTTAATTAATTTATAATATCTCCTTTCATATGTATGTACCATATATGACATATCTTAAGTATTGTCTGCCTATTGCAAATATGTTTTACATTATGGAAATGTCCAATCAGAGAAGCATACATCCATCCATCCATGAAAGAAAAACTTTATCAAGTATGAATCCATCAGAAGGGATGATGGGAATGCTGCATAAGACCAAGAAATAATGGGTTCATATTCTCTGCCCTATATTTACCATCAGTCCATACTGAAAAAAACCAAACCAAACCAAATAACTGTGATCAATATGAGTAATAGCCAAATATGGCAAAGATAACATCTGATGCAAGTTGTTCAAGAAAATGTCTGTTTTTCCAAAGCTCCTACAGCTCCATGTGTACTAGGCTGCTAGATTATGACTATTTTATTACTTTATGGATTTTCAATTGCTTTATTTCAGTTTTTTGTTCCTTATAATGGCTTTTTCAAATTGTGAGTTTGAATTTTATTTTCCGTTCAGATCGTGTCTTGCAATATGATTAATAGTAAGTTTGTTTATTTTAAAGATTTTGTTGTCAAACTTCTCTGTTTCTTGTGAGATATAGGCTACCTAACCTACAATACAGCTGTATTAATTGCTAAGGTTCTCTAGGAATCTCTTCTCACTTCAGTAGGATCACAGTATGATAAGAGTTGAAATGAACCCATAGAGATCATCTCTCTAACCCTCTTGCAGATTCTCCAACATCAGGTTGCACAGGAATGGGTCAAGAAGGGCTATCAATTTCCTCAGAGACAGAGACTCCACCATCTCTTTGGGCAGTCTGTTGCAGTGCTGTCACCCTCAAAGTAAAGAAGTTCCTTCTTTTGTTTAGATGGAACTTCCTTTATTCTAATTTTGTGCTCATTACCTCTTGTCATGTCACTGGGCATCACTGACAAAAGACTGGCCCCATTCTCCTGACAGTCACTCTAAGTCTTTGTAAGCCTTCTTTTTTACAGACTGAAAATAGCTTTCTCCCTAACGCAGGACACAGGAAAAAAGCTGGGAAACTGGTCGAGCTAAGACTTTATTCAAGCTAAGACTTTGACGCTCTGAAGGAAATTTCTTGACCACCTGAAAGAAAAGAGCCATAACCACATAAGTATTTCATTTCTATAAAAGGAGGTGGCATATGGCGTTCCACTTTTTTTGCTTTGAAAATCTGTTCCCTGAGCACCTCATGTGAAGGTGACTATTCTGTAGTGTTGTGACTTCTTAGATTCTGAAATTTACTTTTGTTCTCCACTGGAAGGAAATTAGAAACCTTTATGGAGCACAATATTATGTTGACATCCAGGGCCGGTGGGATGGTGCATTTGTCCCATTGTGTCTGAGTGGATTGGAATTATTTTGAATTGAGTAGGATAAGAACTTGATCCTCAGACATTCATATTTTTGTATCCTACGTATTAGATGTGAGAGTCTTGTTATTTCTCTTTCCACTGACATTCTACCTTACCTGCGAAACCTTCAGCAGTTTAGTATGTATCTGTGAGATACACAGTAGAGATCTTGAAGTTGCCATTCAACACAGATTTTCTGGTGAATTAAGATGTTTGCTTTCTTAAAGGAAAACAAGTACTTCTGTACACTTTACATGCGTCTTCTTTGTTGTCAACCTAATCACAAATAGAAACAGGAAATGCATCAGAGAAGAACAGATGAATATTTTTACACACGAGAATTTGTCTGTATTAAATGTCTTCTTGTTTCTTGTCATTATGGGGAGTAGGATGGCATGCAAAGTGGTATAGTTCTGAAATAATTAATTTTTTCTATGATATACTATTTTCTTTGTATACTGGATTTCCTTTGTGGCATTCAGTGGAAAAGCTTAAGCTTCCAATGAAAAAATACCAGTCTTGCTCTTTCATAGAAAATCAATACCCTTTGTGGTTTCTTCTTCTGCTTACTTAGACTTTGTCAAATGTGTAATATGCCCCAGAAAGCCCTTGTGGTGTTCATAAATTACTGTTTTACTGCAAGCACAATAAAAACCTAAAATATGCTTTTATTTGACAAATGAAAAAAAGAGAACTTGGGCACTTTATTGTAGTGCACTTAAAATGTGTACGCTTGAGGGATTTTGTCAGTGTTTCTCTGATTTTGATTCTTTTTCTTTTGAGAAGCACAAAATACCAAAAATCTGTCTATTTAAAGGCAAAGAAGTGGGGATGGGTTTCTCACTAGGTGAAATCACATCCAGTGCAAATGCCTGCACTATGATAATTTTAAATACTAGCAAATGAAATGTAACAAAAATATGAACAAGAAAACTCTGCTTATGACCTGAGTTAGGAATGCAGCTTCAATTTACTTGCACCAATTAATTTACCACATTAAATACTCAGCTTCAGAGCTGATTTATTTTTCTGTGTCTTTATCCTATTTATTGATTTCTGTGCTGTAATGTCATATGGTGATAGAAAGTTGCTTTAGATAAGAAAAAAATTGTGAACCCGCATTTAAGCAATTCTAAGTTGTCCTCAACAAGTTCACAGAAGTATTTCTATGGTATTTTAAAAGAAAGACAAGTAGGATTTTAATGTTATTCCTCTTTGACTCCTAAAAATCATAGCTTGTTTACTTTATGTATAAGCTGAGACAAAACAGTGCTGATGCACACATAATAAAAGTACAGAGAGGCAAACAGGCTATTTTTCTTGTAAAGTATGAAAAAAAGAATGCACTCAGGGGAAATAAATGCCAATAAACACAGAAAGAATAAAATAAAAGAAACATTTTTTGCATTTTTATCACAAAATATCTAATCAAGTTTTGAAAACTAGAAGATCAATTAAAATACTATCTAAATCGTCCCTTTTAATTAGCCAATATTTGTAATAGTATTGAAATCTGTCACAAGAGATAAGATAAATTTCTGACTGAACTATTCTTGCATTTAACATTGGAAAAGTAGTAATTTTGCAACATACTGAGAAATTACTAGTAGTTTCAATCTGGGTTTTTAAGGACTAAAGTACTATTTTTTTCTATCATGAATAAATATATAATGAAATTACATGACTGTAATTCCATTTCTTGTGGTCTTATAAAAAGTTGTTGGTTTTTTTCTTCATTAACATTTGATTTCCAGGTAACAGTGAAATACCATATTGAAATTTTAGTGCTATCTAGAATCAATGGGAATTCAATTAAACTAAATCGAAATTGCTTACTTTTTCTCTTATCAGTGCTAAAATGAGTATCCATTAAATAAAATTGACCTTTACAAAATTCTGTGATTTTGCTGAAATATCTATTGGGAAAAGAAAAATCACTATATTCATCAGGGAAACAAATCAGCCAAACAACCAAAAACCACTTATTCCTGTTTATTTGTTCAGGGATATAAATCCAGACTAGTTGATCCAGATCTGTGATGGTATATTTTGTTTCACTTTGTAGAATTTGGTATTAATTCTAGAACAAAACCACTGTCACTAATTTGTAAAAATCCAAAGAAGAATGTCAAACAGTGTGATTTGTACACTAAATAGTCAGTGATTTGGTAAAATTGTTCATTGTGGTCAAGCAAGTCACACTGATACACAAAAAACATGTATTACAGTCATGGTATGAATTTTTCAAATTTCAACCAAGAAAGTAGTAGTTTCAGTACTTTTTATGTCACAATAAATCTTGTAGATGTTCCAGAGGAAGAATTAATACCTAAACAAATTTCTACTGAAAGTTGTCAATAGAGGGAACAATGTCCTTTTTTCTGAATCTCACAAAAGGCTACTCATGTACAACAGCAAAACCCTGATAAAAAAATAGTTCATAAAAAGAAACAGGTTTGGAAGAGATTCTAAGTTGCTCTGTTTTCACTGATTCCAGTTTTCACAAGATGAGATTATAGACATTTTAGTAACATTTCTTCTTAGAAAGCTTCATTCATGGAGAGTCAGGGTCTTTTCAGGTAACCTATTCTAGTAGGTTTTGGAGTAGTAAACTTAGCTATGCTGCAGGTAGTTTAAATGCTGTATCTGAAGTACTACTCCATTGTCTCTGACCTATTAAATCCCAAACTTATCCTACTATGTAAAGCAATACTTTGGCAATGGAATACTATTCAGCTGGTTTCTTGGCTTCCCAGACTGAGAGCTTTTCCTGTCATCTAGGCAAAAACCCCCTACTTGATTACCTTCATTCAGATTATACCTTCTTAACTTCTACTTTTTGAGTATGACTTCTGTTTCCAATTGTATAATCAGAATCAATATTCTGTGCTTTGATAAAGAAAAATGTGTTGGTTGCATTTTAAGTTCTTCTGGCATTACAAATGCAATATAATATGCCTGAGAAATCGTGGTAATGAAACTGCATGAAATAGGATTGAAGAGAAATCCTTTATTAACAACAGATTTGATAAATTGATGTTCAAGTAGTCAACAAAGCTGCAATTAATTACACATATACCAGAATAAGGGAAGGATTCTTGCAGTCCTCTTCTGCCTGTTCAGCAAAGTGCAAGAAGTGGTGACACAACCCATAAATTTTAATTTCATTACTTTTGTTTGGGTCACAAACTTTATCTATTCATTTTCATAGATGACATTTCTAGAAGCTACTAAATATACTCTATTACATGTAGTTTGTAAGCTAGTACTTGTAATGATGTTGTTCCTTTATGTATATTTACCTACCAAAAAAAAAGAAGTGGTTTATAAAATTTGTCACACCTTGTCTAAACCAAAGAAAAAACTATCTGGAGGAAGGGGAAAACAGCACTAGGGCATGTCTGAAATATGAGCAGGATGATGATAAGCTACTTTAGGTGATTTTTTTCTTTGTTCTGCACAAATCATAGACCAATTGTATAACATAAAAGAATCACTTGACCCTTTTGACATGACAGCAGCCATTGGTGGGTTCTCCTGGAGAGAGGTTTGCAATGACAGGAACATAATATTAAACATACTGCTTTCACATACCATGTTTTACAGTGGCTTATTCTGCTGAAACTTGTGAAATTGTTACAGGAACAATGAAACTTATCAACCTACAGATTAGGGACTTTGTAAGGTGGTGTTTGGATGCAGAATTAAATGATAACCCTCAGCTTTTAGAAAGGGGTTTTGTTGTTTCTTCCTTCACTGTATTTTTTTGGATACTTGTCATCCCTGTGATATACTTGGACAATAGTTGCTCTCTGTTTAGTTTTTTCAGTTGTGTCCATGATGTTATGCAGGCCTGTCATAAAATATCTTCCATTTTTTAAAAAAATATATCCTAATTAATTTTATAAATATTTAATCAAAACACTGATCATTTCTGTAATCTTTCTCTGCATCTTCTTGAGTTTACTTCTGTGATAGACATATGAAAACTACTTACAAGATTTTGCTGCATAAAAAGCTAAAACAGCATAGTGAAGCTTAATTGTTCCTTCTCTCTCTTTTTTCCATATAAAAATCTTTAGTGTTTTGTGTTTGATGCCTTGACTGCTACTGAGCACAAAGCTGATGATTTTGTACAGCTATTGAGGTGCTATTCTTGAGTTGTGCTCAGCTCTCTAAAATTATTTGCCTTTAAGTTTATGCATCCTCGTAGATGCTATTAATGATGCTAGCCATTATGTCTGCAATTTGAAAATAAAACAAGGCTGAACCTCAGATTGGCTAATCCAATCTACAGGAATAAGTCATCTTTCAAACTGGGCTATTTATGGTTTTGCAGCTCCATGAGAGCTAATGTATAGAAGGGGAGTTATCTAATATTTTGAAAAGCCTACATCAGCCTAAGTAAACCAGCTTATTTGTGCAACAGTATTAAATTGTCCCCACATTCAATACAACTGAGGCATGTTCCACTCCTTATCTGGTACTTAATAGTGAGCTATGCAAACCTGTGTTTAATAAGGTAAGCATTTCTAATACGAACAAGCATAGTTAAGATAGGATAACTGTGGGACGAGTAAAAATTACAAGCATTTCACCTCTGCTTACTGTTTGTTTTGCCTTGCACCTGGGATTTGCAATTAGTGATGGATTTAATAGCGGTAAATCATGAGATTTCTGAGATCATGAGCACACTAGGGTCAGCAGACCAGGAAAATGTCAGGAATGAGTAGTGATCACAGTGCTGTGGCTGTACTGTGACCCATAGCTACCTGGTGCTTACATTTCTAGTGATGTTAATAGTCTGTAAGGTCATTCTCCATACAAAATAGAGGAACTGATGAGCAGATATTCTATGCCTCAAGGACTGTGGAAGGTATGGCTTTCTTTAATGAGAAGAAGAGAATGAAACCTCAAGATTGAATTTAATTTTTCTAGACTTACACAGGCTTGAAGCTAACTTTAAAGCCAAAATAAAGGCAATGTTAGTGGTGTTTGGAAAAGTAAGAAGGTCTGCAAACATCAATTTTCTAGGTCTATCCAGATCCCAAAACCTGTTTAGTTTCATCGTATTTACTCCTCTTTTCATAAACATTGAGTTTGTATTCCAGTTAGTAAAAATACTGTGTACCAGTTGATGCTGAAAACTGCTATATGAGCAGTTCTACAACAAAGGAAATGGTAGAGTCTTCTAAACTGTTACTGTTACTGTGATATCTCTGAGAAGACTGTTGCATGGAGGTTGAGGGAGGTGAACTTTTACCTCTGCTCAGCACTAGTAAGGTATATCTGTGTCCAATTCTGAGCTGTTCAGAACAAGAAAGGTATGAAGAGTGCAGAGTTCAAGAGAATGGGATGAGTTCAGCAAAAGGACACTAAGGTATTTAAAGATCAAAGAATCTGTCATATGAGGATAGAGATATGACTATTCATCCTGGAGAAAAAAGCACTAATGATGGGAGGAGTAAAAAAGACAGAGGGAGACAGGTGGCCAATGACAGGAGAAGAGTCAGTAGGCACAACCTGAAATACAGAAAATACCACTTAACAATTTTATGAGTGTGGAAGATAGTTTCTCTACAGTCTGAGGGCTCTCCATCCATGTGGATAATTCAAAACAACTGAAAATGGACCCAGTTAACCTGCAAAAGCTGACCCTACTTGAGTAAAAGGGTTGGACTAGATGATATCCAGAGATGCTGTCCAACATCAACTATTCTGTGATTCTTTGATTCCCACTTGTAGGACTTACTCTCAGACATGTTGCTTCAGTAGTGCTCATCTGACCTGTCTTGAACGTCGCTTGCTCATTCAAGTCTTGTGAACATAACAAAATGTCATGATGGTTTCAACTTCTTACACTAGTGCTATGGTAGCTGTGGTTGTTTAGAAAAATGGGGCTTGATTGTTTAAATATATTTCATAGAAATATACAACATAGAAGCACCACTGAATTCTCAGAAGAAAGGTAAACTAAACTGGTTTAAATTTATGATGACACATGCTGAGAAGCATTAGTTAGCATTTCTACTCATATAAAGCTATCCAAATATGGGATTGCAGAACAAAGTTCCAGTGAAATCCTGTATAATTTTAAAGTGATGTGCTAGAAAATTTACCATTTCTGCTTTGGATTTTTGTATGGCCTGGACAAAATTGCTGAAGAATCCATGCAAAAAAAAAGTTTTGATTTTACTTAAAAATATCAAATCAGTTTACTGCCAAGGTAAACACATGGATGTGGCTTCTGTCTTTCCTCAGTATATTTTATTTTTTTTAAATCTGCAAGAGAAATTATCTACTAAAATTTATTAACACTGAGTGGACAGTGTTTTGATAATTTTATTTGGGTAGTGACATTCATAACTGTCAGCACTTTGATTCCACTTTCAAGCCAAACTGAGAGTGTCGGTAATTGGTGTGCCATGTAGAAGCTCATGAAGAAGAACTGGCTTTCCAGAAAAAGTATTTTTTAAAAAAAACCAAGTTTATTTTTGTTCTGAATCAGCCCAAAATGAATAAACAAAAAAATTTAGAATGTTCTGTGAGCTTTAAGCTTCCCAGAATTTGCAGCTGCTCAGTGAAATGAGCTCTGAGCGGTGATACTGGCAAGAATGCAAAACCTGTCAGACTGCATGCACTGATTGTAAGATGCATACTTTTGACTCCATTCTAATAATTGAATCATGTATTTCTAGCATGGTACCTTGGCCCTTTTCCTTTTTCATGACTTCACATGACAGACAGAGTTAGTCAGTGGTTCGTTAATGTGATAACCATCTGCTCCTTTCACATGGGTCAAGGGATGGACAAGAAACAGGGCTCTGCACAACAGCTGGGGTGGTGCTTTTTGGGGAATAGTTTATGCTAAAAATGCCCATTAGAAGTAAAACTTTTTTGCTGCTCTGTGCCTTAAAACCTGTCTAACCATACAACCACATCCAACCCTCCAGATGTGCTACGTGTAGAATTCTAATTGCCCTTCAGCACACAACTTGATGCAGCCCACATTCATGAGCCAAAGAAAGTGAAATTTAATCACCTGAAAACATACAGATAAGCAGGTGAGGGAGTTCCCCATTTTGAGTTATTCTCTTCTGATATACAAAACTTTGATCCTAAAACTGATAGTGAAGACAGTTTCCTGGACTGAGTTATTCTCAGCGTAATATAGCAGGTAATAAACTATTATTTTTAATGAAGTATCATTTTCTTATCAATTTTTATTTCCTTAGAAATTGTACGAACTTGTACATTGATGAATTTTAAGCAGATTCAAAGGAAGAAACTAATAGTGCTCTTCAGGATTTCTGGAATTGTAGAAAAAGGACAATTGCACTTCTGCAATATGTATGCATCTTCAACATTTCAGTAAAGTTAAAGCAATTTTCAGCATGTATAAAGACGGGGAACTAGAATTTAGAAACTGTGATCCACTAAACTAGAACCATGACCTAAAAACCTCAGTGAATTTATTAATGTAAAAAAAAATTCAGGAGAACTCATGGGAAAAGAAGGAGAAGAAGCATTGAAACACATCAGATAGACAGCCTAGGGTAGCCTGATGGGGTGATCTGACTAAAGGAAGAAGAAAATTGAGCTTGATAACAAAGACAGAGAGGAAGCAGAGAAGAGAGAAGGAACTATAGGAAAGAGAATAAGAAATGTCATCAAAGCACATTCCTTTATTCTGTTTAACCTTGCTTTATAGAATTTGCTAAAAATAGCATCAGTTACTATATAATATCAGACCTTGTTAAGTCCCAGGACTTAACAAACTGAAATGGAAACACATGCTGTACAATTTTATAAGATTCACAAATTTAATTTCTGTATTTCTCAATGAATATATTTTTCTCTTGTTATAAGTATTTTGAACACATAAGCTATTCAACACAACTTTACATATCTACCTGGAACATCTCTGTTATATGTAACTTTTATGTTATATTTCTTTAAAGATATGCAATAAATAGTATCATTTCTGATGTGTAAGACATAAACTTGTGCCTTTCAAAATTCAGCATTGCACCTTTAATTTTCTTAATGCTTCCCTTATTTTCCCTTCATCATATTCATAGCAAAAAACTGAGTTAAAGTCATTTGATGGTAGACTGACAAAATAATTCTGCTTAAATATTACTTTTTTCTTTCATATCAGGGACAGTCTGTGTTTCACAAAAAAATTGCTTATAATTCAGAAATGTTGTTCCAGAAGGATTTCTTAGAGAAAACTCGAAGAGTTGAGTATTGGTGCAAATCTGTGATACACCATGGTGCTCTTAAATAGCACAGGAATGAAATGCATACCCCAGAAAATAAGTAGTCTTGTCCTGTTGTGCAGCTATCTGACCTGAACACATGTTTCTAACAGGAAATGTTTTTCTCTAGTCTAAAATATTCTATTAACTTCTGAGCACTTGCTTCAAAATCTCAATCATCCCTTGTTTTTTCTGAGGTAGCAAAAAACATCTATGAAGTCAGGCCACCTAAAGAGCAACAACAAGGCATCTGAGAGTCATCCATAATTTCTATGTCAGCTGTAATCAGTTTAAAAGTGTCAGACTTCCAACTCAAATCAGTCCAGCATATACCGGATGTCCAGAACAGATAGACTTTCTAAAATTACTTCTGTACTGTACAAAGCTGTAAATCTGTTTACATAATTAAAAATAAGATTTTTCCATTTCATGTGAAGCTTTGCAATCTGGAATGTAGAATCCAATCCTCTTTACTACAGATTCAGAGTCTTATAAATCTAAGACTCCAGTTAAACTTGCAATCTTGCAATTATTAGTTTCCTGCATAAATACAAATAAAAAGAGGACTTTCTGAATTTTGATTATAGCTTTGATTCTTATTTTCTAGTTTGGTCTTGCACAAGCCTTTGGGATGAAAATACATTGAAAATTGATAGAGCACTCGGACTTGCAGTTCCCTTAGGCTTTACTTCTGAAGGGATCATGATGATAAGCAATCTATTATCACAGTATTTTCTGTAAAACAGCATTTAATCACTACTTAAATTGGTCCGTGGTAGACATGATTAACTACTAAATGCAGTTTGAAGTAATGTAGATTTAAAAAAATCCCAAACAAACTGACAAAACCCCAAACAAGAATATGTGGCATTTACCTTCAATTGTACTTAAGTGCACATCCAGGTGGGACACCTGTGATTGGTTCTGCCAATTGCTCTGGTTTCGCAAACAAATTGTGAGAAGTAAGCAGGACTTTGATGCTTATCCTAATTACAAAACATATATGTAAACTACAGTTTCTTCCTACATGAAAATAAAACTGCTGAAAACTGTTTCTTTGCTGAGATTCCAAGACATCTTCCAGCTAGCACTTATCCCAAAGGTCTTTTATCAGGATATTATTCAAACCCGCATGTGTTTGTATCCAGAACTTTTATCCATGTGCATCCTTTGTGCTTTTGTCTTTATTTTTGCACATAGGAAAAGCTCCAGCGTATATTCAACATTTTAAAGCCAGCTGCCTTTCTATAAGGTTTCCTGCCTCAGTTGTGGACAGTCATTACAGTCAGCAGTTCCAATGTGATTTGACTCAGTTTAAAATATCAAAGAAGGAACCATCTATACAGGCTGGTGACTTTATATGAAGGTATGTGCACTTTTGAGGAAAATAGCAGGAATGTGTGATGATCCTCATATATTTAGACGAAAAAAAAGAGGCAATAATGACAAAATAAATTACTAATCTCTTTATTTCAAAAGAGGTATCCTGAAACTTAAGCTAATGGCACTGCAGTCAGTTGAAAGAAAAATGGCTTTGCTCTGCATTGGTCTACAGAAGTATTGCAAACATTTCCTGAAAGTCATGAATTTTCCTGCACAAATAAGAAAATGAAGGAGGAAATTAGGAGTTCTCTTTCTGAAAATCATCTGGCATGTCTGTGATATAAATTCCTAACAATTAAACTTAGAAACAAATTATAAGGGTGGAGCATGGCCAGGCACTCACATAAAGAACAGAGATGCTTTATAAAGATCAATTGGTGAACAGCTGTTAATCATCTGCTCTTATGTGAGTTTTTCACTTTCAAGTGTATCCACTGCTTAATGCCTTCTATGTACAAATTATATAAATTCTGATTTTTTTTTTCTCCTGGTACCACCAGTAGCATTTAACTGTTGTGCTTATTTCCTATATCTTTCTTTCTTCAGTCTTCTGTATAAAAGACAGCTGTAGATATCAATGGCCTTTCCCTTTGACATATTATTTTAATTCATCATTATCCAGCAACGGAGAAGTCACAGAATAAAAATCATTGTGTGAGTTTCTCTGTAAAATGCTGTGCATTTTAATGGAAACTACTTTTGGTGACATGTGTGATTACATATTTAAAATAACAATAATAAAGAAAACAAACCCCCCAAAAGTATGGAAATCCAAGCGATTTAAAAAAAACCCCAAAATGTTGGAAGTTCCAGTCTCTTCTTGGTATCTTTTTCCCTTCTACTTTGTTGATAATGTGTGCATAGTAATAAATCTGTCAGATCCTAAAAGCAATGACACACTCAGAAAGATTATCAGAATTCAATTGTAGTCTATATTAATTGAACTTGATTTAGAGCAACAATATAAGTTACTGTTGTCTCTCTGGCCTCAACACCATTCAGGGATGACTACAAGTTAAGGAGCAATGAATAGACAAGAGGTAAATTCTCCACTAAGATCCAGCACACTGGAGAAACAGAAACAACTGGAATTTTATTTTCAAACTCCTCTAATTAGGAAAGGAAAAAATAATTTTCCTGATAAGCTGGAAATCATATATGATGTCACATGACCCCTCTGCTTTCTTTCTGTATGTGTACAATCAGGTAGGATGGACAACATAATACTCAGGAATTGTTTATGAACTGTGACTTAAAATCAAAGGAGAAGTTGGAAAAATCAAAAAAGGGCTGTCTCTGAGAGGCAGCTGAACAGAATTTATACATTTTGCTAACTTCACTTTGGAAACTGCAGTATTTACTGAGATATCTCTGTAAGACAAACATAGTAGCAGGACTGACAGACCTCTTGGTCTTGCTGCTTTCTTGTCTTCAGAGAATGTCTGAAAGTAGCTTCAGTTCAAGTTCTTGCAACATGTGACCTGCTTCCTTTACCAGTGATGGGACTCATATAAAAATAAAGCTGTTCTACAGTGAATCTGGTCAGTAAAGTTCTTGGGGAAAACATTTCATGTTCTTCACAAGGACAGAGAACAAGGAAGGATCAAAATGGTTGTATTGGAAACTCAGTGACTCAGAAGTTGAAGTGAAGGCTGTAACTGGAGAACATTCGTGTTTTGGAATGTATTTGTGTGTATGCATGAGAGGGTTCACAGGTGTTTAAATATATTCATTTCCCTTCTGTGTTCAACTATTAAGAATGACTTTGTGTCAGTGAAAGAAAATTTAATAATTTCTCTACATATACCACATACAAAATTCTATTATTTCATAGTAGATATCACTATAGGAAAATAGATTATTCTTTATGCTCAACTTGATTGTTTAAATCACATATATTATCCAGAGCATCAATTTAATCGCTACAGGTTTTACTATATTTTGACCCACACTCTTAAGCTAATGGTGACAGATGCTTTTGTAATTAAAGCAGGGAAACAGAACATCAGAAGAGACATAGGAAAAATAATAAGAAGCCATGGCAGATTCTTCAAATTATTATACAGAGAGTTAAGAGATGCCTTGAGATATTCCAACAAACAGCAACTATATTTCACCAGAGAGAGAGATCAAGCCTGAAAGTGGAACATCCACATTTTGTCAGACAAACACATTTGATATCTTGACTAAGAAGAAAAACAAATTTTTCACCGTTTAGCAGCTGCTGCTAGTCACTTAGTAGACACAGTCCCTTTGGTGTACAAAAATACATTGTTTCCTCCTAAGTTATTTTTAAACAGAATTCTTCAGTCCTTTCAACTTCTGTCCTTTAGCTACTGGAGTGTTAGGAACCTAGAAGAGGCTATATAATTTGTATTTCTGTAAGCAGCTGCTTGAGATTTTGCAACAACTTCTCCTGGTCTTATTAACACATTACATAAAGCCCTGAAAAAAAATATATAGAGCATCTTTCATATTAATTCTGTATAGCCAATGGCAAACTCAACATCTAAAAAATATCGGTTGGATTGAGAGGAAAATCAGTAGGTGAACTGTAGTAGGCCATGATCAAGAAGAACTAAGGCTTGGCCTCCTCCACAGAGGAAGTTAACATATGAGATCTTCCTTATGGTTCATAAGAAAATCAAGAAATTGTGTCCCGGTTTACACCTCCATTTTCTCTTTTCTGACAGATACATTAAATTAAAAATGGAAAACTCACAAAACCCCACAATGAAGAAAATAAACAGCAATGGGTTGTGACAAGGCTTTTACATATGGAAAAATATTATGCTAAAAATTACATTTATAGAGATGTAGAATTTAATTTATCATCTACTATCTAAATATGGGGTTTGGACATATGTGTTGAGGCAGCATTAATCTTGATATTTGAAGAAGATAAGTATCTTGTTTATAGTAGCAGCAAAGCATCTGCTAGCAAGATAAGAAAACTGTTGCTGTGGAAAGAGTGAGATGTCCTAACATTTTAGGTCCTTATGACAACTAAATTATTATTTAAAAGGTGGACCTTTGGAGCTATAAGTGAATATGGCCCTTTACCGAGGTTATTTCCTGTGAAACAAAAGGAGTAAACTATAGCCAAAGCAAAACCTCTGAATTCTTATGTAGCAGATAATTCTTTAAATGAGAAAAATGTTCAGGCTAAATATATGGGAAAGATAAATAAGCTGTTATCAGCAGTTGGTCATGTATAAAAACTGAGTAGTATGCAATGTTTATCTTAAGCAAAAGGAAGATATGAAAATACTATAAAAGTGTAGGAATTTTTTTAAAAAATAATCTCTTTAGGCATTTGTAGGAAGACTGCAAAAGCATGTGTTTTAAGATACCTTGGAGACAGTATGTCTAAAGCCTAATAAATAAAGCTGTTCACACATTTTTCTACTCAAATGTTATTTTGCTTTAGCATGCAGGTTCTCTTGTAAGGCAAATAATAATAGCTGGAAGAGTAATATAAAATGTGGGAGTTTTGGATAGTGTTTACAAACAAATAAATGATCTAAACAAAAGCTGAACATACCTCCTCTAATTCTGTTAAATTATTTCCCTCAGCATATTTGGTTTTCAGATTTTTTTTTGCCTTTTAAAAAATGGCATGGTTTTATGGAATTTTTAATTGTTGCAGTTGATTTTTCTACAACGGAAAGTTTCTGAACATAAATTAGTAGATTATGATTTTAAGTCTCAAAGGCAGGCCTAGAGAACTTATGCATAAATAAATTAGAACTAGAAATTTTCTGCTTTTCAGATAAAGACATTTAAAAAATCTGCAGACTTTGCAAGATATATATTTAATTCAGACACTGAGTGCTTATTTGAATGCTTAAAAAGAGCTTATAAATAAGTTTAAGTATTATAATGGTGTACATTTTTCTTAGGCAATATGTTTCGTACAGTATTATATTGAATTTAATAAGTGTGAAATTATTGGAGCTAAAATGAACAGTTTATGCTTCAGTGTACAAGGATCTTGGGTATTTATAAATGACAGGTCTACAGAAAACCTATGAATGAAAATGACCCCAGGTAACTGAACAGTGTTTGTGCTGCAGTTATATACACAGACAAATAATGAAGTGAAACCCACAGAGGACTCTTAACACACTTGGCATGAGGTAATTTATGATTACTGCTGGAGTAGAGGAAGTGACATTCAGATTTCCTACAGATCCATTATATGCTAAAGCAGAAGTTGTATCTAAAGCAAGACAATAGAATGCTATTTTTAATGTATAACATAGCACATGTACATGGTGTGTAAAATTAGGTATCTACAACAGTGACAGCATCAGACTGTCTAGTAGTTTCACAAGTTGATTGGACATAGGGCAGGGTACCATACAAAAATATCTTGTTTTTCTACTATAAATATACAGATACACTGATAAATGCTCATGACTCATTCATATGATCTGACATCAGTAGGATTGTTTTTCACAGGCTGCATTATATGTGTGCTCAACCTGTCAGTTTGCTAGCAGAATCACTACCATGAAAATTATTAAATTTTCCTTTTAATAAGTCAGCATTGTAACTTGTCTCAAACAATAGCCCTGTATACAATGTAGAAACAAAAAACTTTGCCTTATAGGCTTCATCTATCTATATTTCTCTGCTTCATTTTCATTATGATAATTCTTTTATATTTTATCCTTTTTAGGTTCAACATAGAACTGGTTGTCACTTACAATGAACTCCTCACTGTGACTGTGCAGCAGCAGAGATTGCAGCCACTGATATCGGCTAAATGAAGACTAATGCTCAGATTCAGGCTAGACAGCTCAGGACAGTATGCTGGCGGAAGACCAAGAAAGTCTTTGAGCTTGCAGAAAACTGCAGGGAATTCCCTGAGATTTCAATAGCTTTATACAACTGGATAAAGAATGCAACTTAAATAAAACAATCCAACCACTCTGTGTTCTAGACTTACACACTTCTTTTTGTATTTATTCCCTAAAAAGATCTTATTTTTCCTGTTTTCATATAAATTCTCTTCCATACTACAAATATTTGGGCTTCCAGAATGTCAAATTTTTTTTAGTTTAGAATTAAGTGTATGATGCAGAACATGCCATGCATGGAAACATATGGCCTTTCTAATAATGAAAGCTGTTGTTGCTCCCTTCAGCATCTTGCAGGGAACTATTTGCTGAATACTCCATAACGCAGTTGTTGATGTACTGGGCAATGGCCAATTCCTCTGGAGTCTTCCTGTCTCTTTCAGAGACCCTCAAAGTATCCAGCTACCAGATAGCTTCCATGCTGGATTTGTCAATTAGGCTCATTTATTAAAGCAGAATGATGGGTAGAGAATGAAAGAAAATCAGATGAAACAAATACAACCACCTTCCTACTCGCTAGGCAGCCACCCATTAAAGCATAGTTACATAGTGGTATCCTTACATCAGATTGGGTAATTTTTTTTTTTGTGCTTATTGTCAACCTTCTACATGGCTTTTGTGAGACATTCATCCTCTAGAAGCAGTTGCACTTGCTAATCAGATGCTTATGTCTCTCTAGCTGGCAGAAAGGAGTAAGAGCAGGCAGTGGTAGCCATGCTGGGGCCACACGGAGAAGATAGCAGGGAGCAAGTCTGGAAGTGATCATTGGATTCAGTCAAGAGTCCAGTAGGTCAGACAAGTTTGTAGTGATGAGGAAGGTCCAAGGCCAAGCTAAAAAATGACCAAGTCACATCTACAAGTCAGGCTTTTGCTGGAGACAGGGAGTCACAAGTGTACCTGCAGCATTGTACAGGCAGCAATCAAAAGTGCGAGCCAGAGCTCAAAAGCAGCTCCTAGGCACAGGGGGCTGGTCACTGCTGGAGCTTTTCATGGCCAGAGAGGAGCATCTTGAAAGTTGGCCCTGAGCCCAGGCAGTCCTACCCTGAGGGCTGCAGGGGTGGCACTCAGGGCACTAAAAACATCTAATGCTTTCAAGAACCAGATATAAGACAGTATCAAAGCCGATCAGATATAAGTAGGTCAACCACACTTGGCTCTCTTTTCCTAGTGATGCACATGCCTTGTATTTGGCAGGCCATTGGGCCACAGCCTCCCTGTTTCCTTTTTACTCAGCCAACAGCTAAATCTATACTCATCTTGCTTTCAGGCTCACATAAGAATCTCTTTTACACATACTGCTGTCACTGTTGATAAGTCACTTAAGGCTCATGTCAGCCTGAAAAAGTATTGCTTTCTTCTTTCCATGACAAAATGTAGGTCAGTGTTTCCTCAGAAAACACTGAGGAATAGACAAGAGATTGAAAGGAATTGGAGTATGCATATATGTGCATGCTGTGATTGTGTGGGCACATACATATGTAACATTTTAATTATTTCAAACTCCCCAGTAAACTCTTACATCTGAGAAACTGAAGTTTGTTATCAGTGTAAGCTAGATTGGTACCGCCAGGTTTTTGTGTTAACATCACAGTCTTTATCCCAAATGCAACTTACAAAAATTGCAATTCATTACAATAATTAATTTTGAAATCCCGTATTGTTTAAGCATTTCTGAGGAACCCTTTCCTTTCTTCTTTTCTCTTTGCAGGAGAAAGTGCTATTTCATAACTGGATTTCTAAAGAGAATTCCCCACAGTCAGAGGGGTCCTCACCTTTGTGGGGGACTGGTCACTGATAGAAGAGCAATATCTGAAGATAAGAGCCCATGGTAAGAGAAGCAAGCAAAACAGGACTGAAAATTCACCTGTCTCCTTTTTTGACTTCCAATTATGTTCTGATATTTAGTTTCTTATCAATGCAGTACACAAATCTTTAGATGCTTTGCTCAAGCCCATGGACATAGAGATACAGTCTGTATTCAGTCTCCTGTCTTCTTCCTGAATGGGGTAAAAATTGAGAGTTATATGAAGAAACTGGCAATTTCTTTTTCTTTTCCCTTTGCTACCAGAATTAAGAGCTTTCTTTGTTTATACATTGTTTGCTTCTTGGCTCAGATTCTATTGTGGCATTTAAATGAAAAAAAATCTATAAGAGACTCTTAATGCTTATCTATAATTCTAGTACAGATCATAAAATCTGTTTTTTTCTTTGTATTTCTTTGTCAGGTTTGGATGTTAAAGATAATGAGTAGAATAACTCGGGATTAGATACTAAACACAGATAAATTTAGTTTCATAATTAGATTTGAGCTTTACAATATAGCCAAATGTCTAAGATTAGGCTCAACAGACAGACCCTCCCTCCTCTCTCAACAGAACAGTAACGGATAAGAAGATAGATAACAATAATGACATAAGAATATACAAAATTTGTAACGCAGTGCAGTTGCTCACCAGCTGATAACCAATTACCCAGAATTACCTGGGCAGCAATCACAGATTCCTGCCCCCTGGTTAACTCCCATTCATGTACTGAGCATGATGCCTAGGATGTGTAATATCCCTTTGCCCAGTGTGTTCTGATTATGCTGCCTCTTGGTTTATACAGGAAGCTGAAAAGATTTGACTTAATAGAAGTATTACTTAGCAACTCCTAAAATATTCTGTGCTATCAACATTATTCTCAAACTTAATCCAAAACACAGCAGCTACTATGAAGAAAATTAACACTATTCCACCTGAAAGCAAGACACTTATTTATATAGTCTTTGCCTTTGTAAGAATTCTCTCAACAACATAACTGTCCTAAAATACCCAATTTGATCATGTGATCTTATTTAATTGGATCCAAGGCAATAGGACAAAGTGAACAAATTTATTCTGGATCAGAAAGTCTGCTATATTTTTGCACTGAACATCTTATCTTTTAGCAATTATAGATAATTTTCATTTTAAAAATAGCACATTCCTATGCCATTATGCTAATAGTATTTTTCTTGAAGTACCTGGGAAAGCATTCATGGCTTAATCTACATTCCTTGTGTAATTTTGTGACATAGAGTTCTAATGGAAAAAAACAACCTATAATCAAACGTTAACTAGAATATTTTGATTTAAAGGAGCAAGGACTAGCTTTTGACCATAGAGATCACAAAATATTATGATCTGCTAAAAGGCAACTGCACTCCAATTAATGTTCTTCAAAAGCTTAAAAAGGAGTCAAGAAAATGATAAGGGACAAGAATCCCCAGATGCGTTACTTGAAAGAGTATAGCTTTGATAGTAATAGCTTGTACAGTACAGTGGGTCCAAGGTGGCAGGACAAGGAGAACATGTCACCTGTTAACTGTGTGGTCCTTTTTAATACTGCTGACACCAGCTAGTGTGGTAAATTCAGAGTTCCTGTGGAAGCCAAAGGAAGTTTTGGATGCAGGGATGAAGCTCACAGCACTGCATTGTCACATTCAAAACCTACAAGTGCCTCTCAACCTTTTTTATTTTAAGGAGTAATTACATCTAAAAAAATGGCTAAAAAGGAGCCACTGTTACCTTTTATGTTCCTGTGTACACTACAACTGTCAATTATAAAAATGTAATACAGTACTACAAACAATTTCCAAGCAGGGGAAATAAAGAGAAAGGAATACTGTGCAGCTATGGAGGACTTTATTTGATCTCACAGACACAAACTTAAGCAGTCATCTGAGACAAAGAAAAAACAAGTTGGGTTGAAGCTTAGCGGATACAAGAACAGTTTGTCAGGAGACTGGCAATAGGGGTGTTCAGAGAAGTTATGAATTTTTCTAAGAGCTTAAGTAGGTCAAGACAAAAAGAATTTCTGCCTCTTTTTTGAAATTTATGCACAGATGCAATTGTTATTTACAAGGGAAATAAAATGAACTTGTAGCTAGCAGCTATGAGGATACACAAGTGTAAGCAATCCTTTTTTCCTGCTGTAACCCCAAAACTCCCTTTGACATTAATTGGACATGACATCTTCCTGAGTAAACAAAGCTACAATTATTAATGTTTTCTTGAAAAACCAAACTAATTTCCCTATGGCACTTTTAAGGTAACCTTAAGCCCAGATTATTGCATATTAATTGCTCTGTGGGGCAGCTTTTGCTCATCAATATTTGAAGACTGCAGCTGAGGAAAAAATCTGATCATGACAATGTAAAGAATTTGGGAAGATTGGTGGTGTGGTTTAGGCTGGATTGGACAATGAGAAGACAACAGATACTCTTGTCTCGCTTCAAGAACCAAAACAAGAAAGAGAAAGTGAATTATGAGTTCAGAAAAAACTAACCTACCATAATGAAATACTATTAATAAATTATGAAGGAATAAAAACAATATAAAGAAATAAATACAAAATAAGATCAAGTTCCTAGGAAGATGTCACTGGCAGACACTATGGATGTTCCAGATTGGACTCAGTGATAAAAACTGGAGCAAACTGAGCTGGATTGAAAGACACATGAGTCGATGGAATCTTTCTTAGACATCAGTCATTGAAGAAAACACCCAATTGAAGAAAGATCCTCAGAGGAGAGCCAAAACCCCCTCAAAGAAGAATAAACAGGTGAAGAGACAACATAGTCCCTTTGGTCACTCGGCTTTTATACTGAACATAGCAGATGGCATGTAATACTGACTAGTCAATTTGGGTCACTTGACCTGTTCTCAGGTGCAATTCTTCCACAGCGTAGACAATCAAGTTCACTGACCCCTGCTGGCACAGCAAGAAGTGTCAGCCTTTCTCACTGAGCGGGAAGTTTGCTCTACTGTACCCCAAAGCCAGCTGTACCCAACTTGGTAAAGAAAGTGTTGTATTGATTCCTTTCCTGGCTTGCAGTAGTTTGCAAAAGAGAGAAGCATTAAAAATTTTACAACTAACAGATTTGTCTTCTAGGAGATTTTTTGCACTATGTGTTACAGGTTAGCTAGCTATTGCTATGTGGCACTTGGAAACAAAAGCATATAATATCTGCTGTCTAACATATTAAACTTACCCATTTCAGTTCTTACTAAAAGCATGGATGTGCGTAGAGTTTAGCCTATGTTAAGTGATACTTCAACTTCATCTGAGCATAATTTTCTTTGAAGCCGAATTTAAAATCCCTGCTGGTACAATCTGAGAAGACTGTAGTCCTTGAGATTTAGAGTGGTGAGAAAGGCACAAAGGTGAAAGAAGATAGGGCATAAAATCACAGCATCAAAGACAGAGAGTCTGTCTCAAAGGATGAGAGTGAATAGTTGAGAGCAGCAGTCAAACATTCAGTTTTCCCTCTGGAAAGTAAAATCAGGAGATAATGGTAGAATTAATTCAACATCGTTTACTGACCACTAAAGAAACTCCTTATAAAGGTTCTTGTAATGTTTTCCTTCATGAATTTTATGAAAAAAAGTATTTAAATGAATCATATGTTCCTACAGCTTATCCTGCAACAAATAATTTCTAGCATTAATTCTGATCTTTTTGGATATTGTTAATAAATATTTATTTCAGTAGAAATATTTTGTTCAATCAGAGACATTTAATCACTTACTGTTTTTAGTCTATTAAGTGCAGGCTGTAGCAATTTTATATCAGCTGATATGCTTGTACTTTTTTCCTTCTGTTTCATTCTCTGTTTTATAGGACTGTATGCTCTATGAAATAAATCTCCTTATGCCATTCTTCAGTAATTCTCATAACAGAAAATTATGAGTTTTGCCCTTGATAAACTTAAACAATAACTACAGAATATTTACAAAAATCTTCCAGGGATGCAGTATCTACAACTTCTCTGGGCAACCTGTTCCAGTGTTTCAACACTCTCACAGAAAATAATTTCTTCCTACTATCTAATTGAATCTCCACTCTTACCATTTAAAAACCATTCTCTTTCATCTCATTGCTTCGGATCCCTGAAAACCCCTGCAAATTCCTTCTTCTGAGGCAGCCCAGGTAACACCTGTCTTTATGGGCTGCAAGGGCACATCAGTGGGTCATGCTGAGTTCCTAAGTTTTTCTTTTCTGGAAACCATTAGCTATTATTGGATCCTGCTGACACTCAACAAAATGATTTGCATCGGTCATTCTCCTGTATGTCTAATTTGATGTTGATAATTCTCAAAATTTATCTTATTAAATTAAGGTTTTTGATGATAGATACAGCCATTGTAGAAATGCATAATATTTAAAAGCTGAGATTCATTTAAAAACAAACAGGAAATAATTTCTTGTTCCCATGGATACAGAGAAAGTAAGAAAAGCATTAAGATAAATACCAGTTAAAAGGATTTGAAAGTTGTTATTATCATTTAGTCTTGTGTTTTATCTCATGTTAAAAAATTAGTTTCATAGTTTCTTGAAATTTGAAGGCTTATGCGGGATATCTGCAAGCTTGAAGAGTGGGCCCATGAGAACTACATGAAGCTCAACAACACAAGGTGCAAAGTTTTGCATCTACTTTTGGGCAATCCCCAGTATCAATACACACTAGGAAGAAAGTTGATTGAGAGCAGCTCTTCCAAGATGGACTTGGGGGTAATGCTTGGTTAAAAATTTTCTCTGAGGTGGAAATGTATGCTTGCACCCAGAAAGCAGTTGTATCTTGGGTTGCATGAAAAGAAGTATGACCAGCAGTTTGGAAGAGTTGATTCTTCCTCCTCTTCCACTCTGGTTGAGACCTTTCCTGAAGCCCTGCTTCCAGGGCTTTCCAGAACAGGAAACACATTGCATATCTGCAAAGGTGAATCGAGATACATGTCGTAAGAATTGTCAGAAGGATGGAACATCTCTCCTGTGAAGAAAGGCTGAGAGCTGGGATTGCTCAGAATGGTGAAAGATTTAGAGAGACTTTAGCGCAATATTTCCAAAAAGAGGAAAGGTATATAAGACTAAGAGGCACATTTTGACAAGGATAGGACAAGGAGCAATGGTTTTAAACTGAAGGAGACTACACTTAGATTGGACATAAGGAAGAAATCTTTTATGATGAGGGAGATGCTATACTGGAACAGGTTTCTCATAGTAGTTGTGGATGCCCCATTGTTGGAAGTGTTCAAGATCAGGTTGCATGGAGCTTTAAGCAAACTGATCTAGAGTAAAATGTCCATGTTAGAGGGGTTGGACTAGGTGATTTTTGAAGGTACCACACAACTCAAGCCCTTCTATGATTATGTCATACTACACTGAAATTGTATATAATTTATTATTCTCATTAAGTATTTCTCAGAGCTCCCAAAAGTGTGTGGTCTAGGAAGGAGAAAAACAGTTTAAAAATAGGTTTAAAATTTTTTTCCAAAATATTTTTTGAAAAAAAGCCTAATCTACTTAATTATGTACTGTTCTCTAACATGGCAAAATTTCCATATAACATCAATGTTTCCCTTATTCTTCCATCTCCTCTGGTTTCATCCTCTGTACTGACAGAACATATGACCTGATTTAAGGAGTCTTTTTGAATGCATCCAGTATCCTCCAGGCAGAGATCAGCAGGAAGCTATGGTCAGGAGATCTAGCACTGGGGGAAACACCTAGTACACAAGAGGGTTGCTGTCATATTTCAACAAATTCTCAAAAAATCTATTTGATCTTGGGATGTAGAAATTGTAGTGACTCTGGATCAAAGCAGGAAACATTCATAGAATCACAGAATCATAGAATCATAGAAGAGTTTGGGTTGGAAGGGACCTCAAAGATCATCGAGTTCCACCCCTCCTGCCATAGGCAGGGACACTTCCCACTAGACCAGGCTGTCCCGTGCCTTGTCCAGCCTGGTCTTGAACACCTCCAGAGATGGGGCATCCACAACCTCTCTGGGCAACCTGTTCCAGTGTTTCACCACCCTCACCGTAAAGAATTTCTTTCTTATGTCTAGTCTAAATCTACGCCCCTCCAATTTATATCCATTGTTTCTAGTCCTCCCATCTGATATTATGTTAAAAATTCCTTCCCCTGCCTTTCTGTAGGACCCCCTCAGGTACCGAACAAATGTAGAAATTTCTGTATATGTACTAGCAAAACAGGGCTCCAATTATGGTCAATACAGAGAATCAATTGAAATTTTATCTTATTTAAAAGAAGAGATAAAAATATTTTATCAAAATCAGTTTTTTTATCTGCTAACTCTGAAACATGAGCTCATGGTATAAACATCTACAGCTAGGTTAGAGAAATCCCATTCATAATGCCTCTGGAGTGGGAAACAATATTAGGAAAGTAGGAAATTGAGAGGAATTTGAGATCACAGAATGGTAAATTGCTACCTAACTGTTCTTCCAGGACACCATGTCTTTGTTACTATGAAATGGTTGTGTCCAAGAACTACTTCTGCTGAGTAGTTGCCCAAGTGCTTTGGTCTTGTTCTGCTAACAATTGGGATAAGCAGGAATAAACCCCTTCTAATTTTGAAAATATGTTTCTACATGCTGTACTGCTGAGAAAGCTGTTCATCAAAAACCCTGCAAATTAGAAAAGATAATGCTTTCTGTTTGCATAATGAATATTGAAAATGGTTATCAAAAAAACAATAAAATATAGAATGCCATATTTCTGAAAATTCCTCATAGAATAATTCATTTATTTCAATTATTCATTGTATAAAATTGACTATAAATAATAAAATTTTCTAAGGAAGCTGAAAAAAATTTTGCATATGGGTATCAGTGGGAACTTGGAGCCTAATACCAGTACTCTGTCAGAAAATCTCAGCAATACAAGCCAGTACTGTCAATTACTGCTGCCTGTTTTGAGAATACCGTTTCGATAAAGCAATAACAATCTCATAAAATACATTACTCTTCTTCATTGCCAAATCTCCAGTTTACAAAAAAAATTCTTACACAATTATATGTTGTCAGTATAAAGCCTACAGATTAGTGCATTGTAAATATTAACTACACCTAGCAAACTGTATATAAAATGAACACAAATATATTGAGCTCAATTTCAAAAGAAATTGCTTGATTTCTATAGTAGTTGCATTGTTCCATTTCACAGGAGGCATATTAAAACACAAGACCACTCCTAACCTTCTGTTCTCTTCTTTATAAAATAATGTCAGAGTTTTCAATTATTTTACTATAATGGTGTTGAATCTATGATTAGGTTGAAGAATGCAGGTCCAGCAGGATACAAAGCTTAAATTTCATGTGTCTGAATGAGGGAAAAATAATATTATTATATACACGGCCCTATATTTTCTGCAGCATCTGCTGCTTTCCTAGATATGTTAGCTTGACTGATTTTCTCTACAAAACAGTCAACCATCTTATAGAATTATTTCCAAGCATAAATTTTACCTCTTTTTGGATCATAATTTTTCAACATTGTTTAGAATTATAACATTTTAAAAGATGATAAAAAGCAATAATTTTTAAAGAACTAAAAACTTCACACTCCTTTGCTCCCTCTCCTTCACTACAATAACAATGAAATAATAAAAAAAATTAGTTGTTTCTGATGAACAACTTCCCTATTTCTGCAGAAAAATTTTAGATTACAGCTGGAAAGTTTGCTGGTTTTTGTTTTTGCTTTTTTTCCCCCCCCAGATTAAAAGTGCTAAGAATATAATTTTTCCATTTTTCTGCTGGGTCTTTCTTGGTTTTCTGGAGATAGTTAGCAGTGAGCTACCTGTCAATAAACTGGACAAGGTGTTCCTTGAGTGTTCATTTCCGCAGCCATTTTTAAGGTTCCCATATCAATCATGTTCAAAAGCGCCTAATACCAGACAAACAACACAAGGCTCTTAACAGACACGTTCTGTGTAGATGCGCTGTGTCATGCCAAGAAGAATGATAATTTATTTCCATATACCTTAGAGTTTCTGCTACCTTTCAGTGAACAGTAGTTATTCAAAGTTTTCAGTAACTTATTCCTCATAACAATTTTAAAAACTGTAATATCTGCTCCCCAAAAAGATGCTCTTCAGGTTGAGTATAATGTAACTCAACACCAGTGTCTAGCTACAACACGCTGAGAGATCCTGCTGGTTTTTGTACTAAATAAATGGTAGGGAGGCATTGAAAGAAAGCTATTTAATTTCCTTGTAGAGTTGGGAAAAATGATCTTTTGAGTACAAATAGGGTCAAGAGAATCAAATAGCATAGGAGCTATTTTGGCCAACCAAACTGGGCCTCTCAGTGGCATCAGATTCTGTACACAGCTATATTTTTTCATATTATTTTTAAATTTTGAAATATTTCTAATCACTACATTACTGGTTTATAGGCAGCTGCCTCTGAAATATTTGGAGATGCATTTTACCATCTAATACTGTGTACTAAGAAAGGAGGATAATTCTAATGTTTTTATATATCTCTGTTCCATTGGAAACCCATTGTGTTTTGGACTGTTTGAATTAAAATGAGAAAACAGGTAATTATCTGCTGGAGTTAATTTAAAATATTTTTTTCCATATATAGATCCTTTCCTCAATCCGTGAGGATACTATCAGCATGAAATAATAGTTCTTTAAAATTAAGCTTAATCTACACAATACAGATAAGACACTTAAATTTAAAAACACAACTTTTTATTTATTTTCAGTGTGAACATACTCTCCGAGGCAGAGTAAAATAGCCCAAAAGAAGATTAAGTACTCTCTGTCTGTCAGAGGATGCTATAAAACCTTTAAGGAAGAGGTATTATTTTGAGAGGATATATGAAAAACAAACAAGTGGAAAAGTCCTTGCAGAGAGAACAGCTCTTTGTTTTTCATAAGGAAACGGCGTTGATTTGTAGTCCTTCTGGATTTGTTCTGTTTGAAGAATAAATTGGATCTTGAAACAAACTCTCTGAAACAGATTCCAGAATAACACCTTTTCTGTCCTGGGGTGCTGAAATAGCCAAACAACGCATGCATATAATTGTCTTCACTATTCAGGGTATGAATAGAAAAAATATTATTCTCATTTAGAAAATAAAGCATTTTTGATCAAAATGCTTGAAAAGTGCTATTACAAGATGTAGGTAAGTTGGTTTTGTGACACTCAGTCCTATGGTATGTTCCAGCTTTTCCTTCCTAATCTTATTTGAGCTTGCTGTTAGTAAAATTACTCTGATAATATTTGATAATATTCCCATTTACACTATAAATTCTTTTAGTATATACATACTTTTCCCATGATAACTTTCTGTCAGGAAATGAAAAATTAAAAAATATTCAATGTTATTTGCTATTTTCATTATGACTTTACTTGAGATATGGAAATCGTCTTTGTTTTGATGTTTATTATTGTTTGTTTTGTTCTTCATTTTTGTTTGTTTTGTTGGGGTTTTTTTTTAGTTTTATTGTGGCTTTTTTAAGGGGAGAGAAAATTGCATGCATTAATTTTCCAAGTCTTAATTCAACAAAACTCAGATTCCAGGCAGTTCAAGCCTCTACATGACTGACATAAGGTAGTATCAACAAGTCAAGCACTCTGTTTATAAATTTTGCTTTTCTTCAGCTTTTCTTAAAGACACTTAGTGCCATTGCATGATTGTGTTTGCTTACATCTGACTAGTTTTCTAGTTTTTCACTCTAAAACAGGCAGATGGAGTTTGCTGCTTTGTACAGCTTATGATGAATAACTTGACAATGAGAATCAACTTCCATTATCTTGTATAACTGTGTCTGTTTCCTGAACCAAACTCAACTACCTCATGTTTTAACTTGAAGCTGTTTTTAATTTTTTTCTAGAGATTTTTAAAATAATATTTTTTTAATGATGGATGGGTGATTGGAATACTTACTTTGATGTCCACTGTAATAGAGGCCATAGCCCACTTCTTGTAGCATTGTGATTAGTTTTTACTTTGAATATTTATTAATAGTTAAATTTATTATGGAGTTTTAAAAGAGTAATCTTCTTTGAACATGAGTAAAAATGGTTGGCAAATAGGAAAAAAAAGCAAAGATTACAAATAGAATTAATTTTGTTTACTTGAAAAGACAGTCTCCAATATTTTTAAACTGTATATTTTCATTCAGAGTAAAAATTCATATTAGAACATGTATAGTTTGGTCTTGCCTGCCTACCTGTCAATATTTAAACAGGAAGGAATTTACTGAAACTGCTTTCCAATCACATTAATTTCAAATGCCATCACAGTATTGCTTTGAAAAAGGACTATATTTTATTGTCTGAGTGAAGTAAGATGGAATGGTCTGTCTGTGTGAAGTGAGATATTTCTTATCTCATATCAAAACAAACTCTGAACTGACAGTGGCTTCATCCATTCATCCATGGTATTTTTTCTAGGGTTTATGTATCATGATATGTTCTTAATTACTGATAGGATTCTTCCTGATAATGTACAAGTAACAAGGCTGAGTTCAGTGAATTCTTAATATTTGTTATCATCGTCATACCAAAGGATGCTTCTTTCCTTATACATACATTGCCCCTCTAAAAAAATATCCCTTGCAATTTCTAGAGGATAGCTCCTATATTCTAATTCTGAAAAAAATTCACTTGTCAATTTCTATTTGCTGTCTCTGGTTTGGTATCTGGCCACTAGCCTAAAACTCTTAAAATTTCTGTTGCAATTTTTTTTTTTTCTTGAGTTGTTGGTGATCTGTGTGATCCTTAAGGAATTTATATGCTTCATGCCAGTGTGGAGGAGTATTTCATGCTTCTCAAATTCAGCTCAGCCCTCATGACTTGGATATAAAGTTACAGTGGGTGGACCCTAGCCGGTAGCTAAGCTCCCACACAGCTGCCCACGCACCTCTCCTCCAGCAGGAGGGGGGAACAGATTCAGAAGAGCAAATGTGAGAAAAATTGTGTGGGTTGGGATAAAGACTAATAGAGAAAGCAAAAGCTGTATGTGTAAGCAAAGCAAATTAAAGAATTCATACACAAGTTGCCATCAGCATGTCGTTTCAGGAAAAGCTGGGTTTCATCACATGTTAATAACTACTTGGGAAGCCAAGGCTGTGATTCCGAACATCACCCTCTTCCTCTTCTTTCTCCATCTTTTATTGCTTAGCATGATATCACAGCATATTCCTTCTGTCAGTTTGAGTCAGTTGTCCCACCTGTTTCCCCTCCAAACCTCTTGCCCACTATCAAGCTACTTGCTTGGTGGTGCAAAGAGGGGAAAAGTTTATAAAGATAATCTGAATGGGTTTTCTCAGAGGAGCAGATAGAGAAACACTAGATGTGTGCAAGTACTGCTCAGCAGTAGCCAAAACACTGGTGTGTTAATACCACAGATCCAAACCTTTAAGTGCTTCTGTGAAGAAAATTAACTCTATCCCAGCCAGATTCAGGAAAAAAGTCAAATTCTTCCTTGGTTATTCTGGGCCTGGTTATTGAAAATTTTCTTCCATATCATTCCACCTCCCGTAAGGAAAGTAAAGGGTAGCAACAACTGGCAGCAAAAGCAGTTTTCATTCAGCTAAGGCTTCTAAATTCATCCACCCGAAAGGACCCTCTATGTCATGTCTCACACTTCTCTAGAAAGAGCTATTAATTCCTATCAAATGATGGCCTACTCATTCACCTGCAGAACACCTCAGAGGCAGACAAGCTTCTTCATGTTTTTGGATTTTGTTCTTGTTCTCCTCTCTGATGACAACATCAGGACTGCACATTGGAGATGTACGTTGTTCTGACAAGCTGAAACATTTAGAAAAGTGACTTGGCTTTACATCATCTTTAGGCTGTGAACTCACAAATAACATTGAGTGCTGCAAGTCTGACCAATACAAGATTTTAGCCCACTTCAAGAGTGGTAGGGGAACCAAACAAGATGCATTTCTGTGTTTTCCCCAGCCTCTGCCTTTCCATGCTCAGAAGCCTGCCTTTCAAGCCATGAGCTCTGCTGTGGTTTGTGGGAGGCTCATGTCCTTTCTCTTGAGCCAGTATGAATTTGCGCAGCAGGAGAAATATGTTGCACATTAGAGGACACTGCACATCAATCTAGGCAGAGTAAGAAAAGTACCATTAGGCAGTGAAAATTAGCCTGCATTGAAGTGAACAGATTATTATGAGGGAATATTTCAAACTACACCAGATAGATTATGTAGAAAATGCATTAATGAACTCTTCTTTTAGCATTTCCAACTTGGCTTCACCCTGCACAATGCTCCCCCATGCAAAATTAAAAAAAATGAGAAAGAAAAGGAAAATATAATGTAATCCCTAGTCCTGCAGATATCACTGAAATATTGAGTCATTATCTTGAATTAATAAGTTATTTTCATTTTAAATTGGATCAATTGTGATGGGAAGATCAACCTCATATGCTCAAATTAGGAGACTATTTTTTCTGGATCTGCATGTTTTTCTTTCAAAAGAAATTTCTCCTGAAATAAGTTTTTCATTTACAGTTCTGAGACTTCCACTGATTTCAGTGGATTTTTCACAGACTCAAAGATATCATCAGATTAATCAGTTACTCTACCAACTTGCAAGTACTTTCTTGTATTGAAATTTTTAATATATTTCGGTTTTAAGTAGAAAGGGAGAAAAAAATTGTGAGAGAGAAGGCATCCTTTTCTGAAGTTTCCTTAGCACCGATAAAACCTGTTCCATGTAAATGATCTGAAAGACTCCAAGAAATTACCTTTTCCTTTTAACTTGAGTGTTTTAGTGCAGGTTGGTAGCTAATCAAGCTGGGGAATTGAAATAGAGTGTGTAAAAAAATTGTTAATGAGTAATATTGTAAACAAGCTTTGCAGATAGTTCTGTACCTGCTTTAGTGCCATAATCAAAAAAGCAGTGAAATCAGTATTGCATTCATTTAGGTGTAATTGTACAAATTGCTAGCTAATCAGAGTGAGAAAATTGAGCCAGGTCTTGGGAGAACAATGCTGTGTGCTACTAACTTGGTATGGTATTTTACTGTGTATTTAAAGCATTTTGAGATGAAGAATTTATAAAAAATAAACACAGATTCATTTAATCATTAAAAGTTTGCTGGATTCCGACTTGGTTCCATTAACATTATCCAGAAGAGATTCCACTGTCATTTGTAAGCTGTGTGAGAATCAGCACCATTTACTTTATTGTTATCTGCTGTGTTAAGCCATAGGCATGTCATTAAAAATGCAAAACTGGTCAAATGCATAAAATTTACACAAACAAACATCTCAGTTCATCAAACCAGATGCAGTCAGCAGTTCAATGCATTTTGATATGTTCAACACAGCAGGGACTTAAATGGAGCCATGTAAGCCTGTCTCAAAGGCTTGTGAACTTTTCAAGAGGTTCAAAAAAGCTTGAAAAGGATTGACTTGATATTTATTTCCTGCAAATTCTGTTTTAAGTTTTACATGCTCTAGTACTGTTCATTAACATGTGAAGTATCCAGCCTTGTGGATGTAAAATGATGTTTTTGATTTTTACGAGGAATGACAAAAGGTAAAGCTTACCTATGTTGATGTGGCAAAAATGTTTAGCTACTGCTGTCATTTTCCTGTCCCACAGCAGTCCTTTTTAAGTAAAAAGATCTCTGGCCATTCCTAGAAATAACGTTAAAAATGTGTAAAATAAAAAATAACTATCCTGTTGTGATCTGCTCATATCACTGGAAGGAACCTCAGTAGGTCATCTAATCCTTTTAATACCTCACATATCAGCAGCTTTCCCTCACATATTTCAAACAGGTGGTAGTTTCAGGTCACACAAAAGAGAAGTGATGAGATGTCACAGTCTCCCATATAGTCTTCACCACAAGTTTTTATTTTTAAAAAATGTATATTTATCCCTTTTTTCAAATATAAAACTGTTATTATGTGTTATTTAAAATGTGGTCACAGAGTATTTCTTTTTTTCTCCAACAGCAAGTTTTTGTATTTTTTAAGGCTATTTCAGCCCAACTCAGTCTTCCTCAGGCTAAACAATTGCAATTTTTTTGGGTGTTTTCTCTTACATCAGGTTTACTAGACCTCTGATCATTCTCATTACATTGTGCACACCATCAGGTAGGCAGACTTTAGGGACATAAAAGGCATCAATTTTGCTTTATAGTAGCCCATCTGTAAAAACCCAGTCAACCACTTTTTCCCAAGAAGCTACTCTTAAAATCAGAACTGAGCCTGTACAATATTTGCCTTGAATATTCAGTAGCACTGCTGACATTGGTACACTGGAGCATCTACAGTTTTTTATTGCATTGTTTATTTACTCTTGCTGTGAATAGGGAATGATATTTTTATTAAGAAATCAAAGGTTATACTGCACAACCCAAGAAGAATTTATTTGCACAAACACGATAATGACATTTCTTCCTTATAATTGAATGCTGAGTTAGTAGGTACACAATTCTGTTAGTGGATTCCTGTGAATAACTTAATATGAGAGCAAAATGAGAAATCAGGTTGTGTGCTTAAGGACTTGAGCACATTATTCACTTCATAAACATTTTGCATTCTAAGTTTATGACATTTTAAGGAGAGGATTGTAATTGACAGACCTCCCAAAGGACTTGCATTTTATGACATTATTTTCCTGCATGTAATAAAAAAGTTGTCTTTGTAGAGTGACTGAAATAAAGCTCAAACTAAATCAAAACAGGTTCACTTGAGAGAATATGGGAAAAACTGGGAAAGAGTAAGACACAGGGATTGGGATATAAAAATAAGTAAAAAAAAATAGAAGGAGAATTTAAATTAATCAGATAGTAAAAAATGGGGCTACAAACACAGATTCTATTCTGCAAGTAGAAAGATATAATAAAGAACTATAACAATAGGAACATACAAAAATACTTAAGGAAACAATCCCTGCAGGAGGACTTACACTTATCTGCTTGCAATATATAGAGAAAAATGGAAACTGCTTAAAATATAAGATTTCATGCTTCACCATGTATTCATAATAATAGATTTTTTGGAATTAATTGGAGCATCAGAAAGCAGACACAGAAATGCTACTGTTCATCTCTCTGAAGTTTCTGACATAGCTGTTACTGCAGTATGGAAACAGAGAGTATAATCTGTAGCAAATGTGAGCTTGAAAGGCCAACCTATACATTTGCTTTCTTATTCTACATTATTTGATGCTCAGAAGAATACCTTATGTGAGGCATAAATTGTGAACAAGTTGAGGTAGACTTACCTGAGTTGGAACACCAGATAGTCTGCTAAGTTTTCGGATGTAAATCTTTCAGGGCCTAGTCATCATGTTGGGAACATACTTTCTCACCACCCATTCTGAGCTTCCCTTTTTCCCAATAACCTGTAAAGTTCATCTAATTTTTCTTCAAGAAAAAAATATGGAGAAATGTAAAGCAATTAAAATCAGGTCTATTAAGGTCAACTTCCAAAAGAAAAAGTTATTTCTGGCCTTTATAAAAAAAAAAATTAGTGTAAGCACACTCAGATTTATCATTATTTGAACTTACCTTTGGCCAGCTAGGGTCAAAAGCATTTGGTATCATTAACAAAGAAAAAAAGACTAAGAAGAGATTTGAAAGCTAAGGCCTGATGAGCAGCATGAACACTTAATTAACATCATAAATTTGGAGATCACATGGTTGAAATGAGAGATATAGTTCAGAATTTTTAAAAATAAAGTCTGTGTAAGTCAGAAGACAGGCATCAACTGTAAATGAATAGGTGAAATCTGTTAAGTAACCAGGGAACAACTCCTCAGTGCCCATCAGTAGCACATAGTATCTGTTTTACTAGTATGTTCGAAATTACCTAGAGATAAGTGTAACATTCTGGAAGAAGCGAGATACTATTTCTTTGCTTCTTGTGCTTCTTTGTAACTAGGCAAAGAAAGTTTCAGGAGTTTTCAGCGTGTAGTAGAATTCGGGAAGATCATCTAGCTCAGGGTTGGAAGTCTGAAGTTGAAGCAGGTACTATCGTTTTGAGGAATGGGAAGTAGACAGTCCTAGCTCACATATTACAGGAAAGTTTCCTGAAGGATCAAAAATTAATTTGAAGTGTTTGCTAACTTGGAATATACCCATAACATCTCAACAAAACTAACAGCATTATGCAAACCTGGAGGGGTCTGAAGCACTGGAGTATGAAAGTGTCATGTTTAAAAAATACTATCCTAAAAAAGTATAGGTTACATATAAGTGTACCATGATGATGAAGAGACATTGAAATAGAATGTTCAAATTTTACAGACAAATAGTTGAATAGATTGAAGGTCCTGAACTCTGAATTTAGGGAGAGATTATATGTAGATTCCTTTCTGTCAAATGTCAAATTAATATAGCTTTGAAAACCTGGGGAGTCAGGAAAGCGCACTATTTATTTACTATCCTCTCATTAGATTACAACCCACTCCAATACTGTTTCGATGATTAATAGATATTATTTGAAGAAATATGAAGGGCGTAAGGCTGCATATTTTACTGATTTTGATGTATCTAGTACCTCTTGAAAGAAGCAGCTAGAACATTTGGAGGAAATCATATTGTATTTATATACAAGGAATAAGAGCTCATATTAAAACCTTTTCTCTTGCCAACCCAGGTGCAGGACTCCAAACTTCACCTTGTTGAACACTATGAGGTTCATATTGGCCCAGTCCTCAAGCTCATCCAGGCATCCTGTCCCTCAGATATGTCAGCTGCACTGCTCATACTGATACAGTCTGCAAACTTGCTGGGGAATATCCCACTGGCTATGTCATTGATGAAGATATTAAGCAGCCCTGGTACAGACTGCTGAAGGATGCCATGTATCACTGATCTCCACCTGGAATTTGAGTTGTTGACCACTGTCCACTGGATGACACACTCCAACTAATTTCACATCCACAAAACTGTTCATTTATATCTCTTCAGTTCAGAAAGAAGGGTATTATGGGGGGCTGTAAAAAAGGCCTTACAGAAGTTCATATAGATGATATACCTTAACTCATCTAAAACTCTAGAGTTCTAGGTCAGAGTTACGTATAAACTGGTTTTGTATGAAGAGTTCGGAGCATGAGAGATTAATTTTCTGGGATAGCTGAACACCATGACATTCAGCATTTAGGATAATTCAGGAAATAGAGTCTCATGGTTATCTCTAAAAGAGAAGAACAAGTTAGCTAGTTATGCATTGTTATATAGGTTGGAGAGAAGAAAAGATGTCCTAAACATCTGCTTTTGATTATAAAGTGGAAATGAACTTAATGCATTCCTGGAAAGTGAGATGCTACACTAGGAACAGGTAGGATTCCTAATGGAGACAAATAGAAATCAAATAGATTTTGTGAGCATAAAACAGGGCTGTCACATTAAAAGGGGACTATAGTTTTGGCATTAATCTGTCAGAGTCCCAGGACTTTCACTGACCTACCATCAGAGTCCCAGAAAAGGACTTCCACAGAATCACGATTAGTTGTTGTATTGAGAAAGACATAAACAAATTTGAGATTTGTCTTTGATAATTCACTAACTAAAATAGAGCTAATTAATTAAATTTAATATTGCAAACAAAAATAATGTTAATACGACAATAACATAGGGTGAGACTCATGAGAGGTGAAAGGCACTGCAGTAACCCAGAAAAGCATCCATGCATGGGGTGGAGGAAGAGAACACAGCCTATTGACTGGCCCATCCAGAAAGTCTCCAAGTAAACAAGCATCAGATTTCTTCTCTCCTAATTTAACAGTCATTTTCTACATCTTCTATCCTCAAAGTTATGAGGTTTCCTTCCCTTATGTGGCTTGTAGTGTGATTTGGGTGGAGGGATGAGCGCTGCAGTCATTTGTGTTTAGAATGATCTCTAAAATCTTCATTAGAATATACAGGGCATGTATTTCATGGGTAATGAGACAAGGATAAATCCAGGCCTGGTAGGCTCTAGAGGAAACAACGAACTACATGAAGACTCTGTTGTCTTGATGTTACTGTCTTTGCTTGATAAAAAGCAGGGCTACCTTAGCTCCCCAATGGCTATCCTGTTGTTCATATATCCTGTGATAGCCAGGCCTGCCTCTGCTCCCCTGGATTCCAGATGATATTGAACTAGAACAAATCCACTCCTTTCTAAAGAGAGATGTAGTCTTTTCTGGCTTGCTGTCTCTACTTCATTTACAACCAGTAAGAGCTATATCATCCCAGGCCACTTGATAAGCTAGGAAGCTTGTGACCCAAGTCAGGAGACTCTGGATACCCTCTCTTCTAACTAATCTCTTAAGTATCTGCTAGCAATCAACCTCAGTCTCCCTTAACACTGGTGAAGCATCAGAGCAATGGATGATGATCAACAAAGCCAATGAGAAAAAGTCACCTTCTCATTTAGTGCCCATTAACACTTTGTCTTGCCCCGCTATTGTAAAGGGTAATTAAATTGTTTAATTTGCAGCTGGATAGTTATAGCAAGTTTTTGTCCCTACTCTCACTACTGAGTTATACTTAATTCCCATAAGAGTAACTTAAACTGAAAGCCTGCCTTTGTTTTGCATAAAATGGAGCCCAGTTGCTTTATGAAGAACAAATAAACAATGTAGTGCTTTAATCTTTGTTGTTTTACACCTGAAAAATGCTATGTAAATTGCATGACCACCTCTATGCTCTCTAACATATGTCACTTTAATTTTCTACTGTAAGTGTTTAATTAGATTGGCATCCTGATTAAAAAGGAAATAGTTTTAATGCCAGAGAAATACGTAAGTGAAAGCATTACCTTAGCTGAAGGTTATCTCTTAAACTTCCACCTTCTCTCCTGGACTGGCACTCTACATCAACATAATTTTTATTTACATGAGATTAAACAAAATCAGACCAATTAATTTCCAAGATATGTTATTTAATGGAAAGCACAGAGAAAACAGTGAAGAAGATATCCCTATTAGCACTCATTAGGAGACCATAATGATGGACTATGCAATTATTAGCAAACGAATGGGAGGAGTGTTTGCAGCATATCCTTTCTGTGTCTGTTCTTGCTTTTACTGGGATTGTGTATCCTGCTTAATGATGAAACTTGTGAAACAGGTAACCTCTACTTCTATGTTTAGCATTCTAATGTCAACTCACCAACTTAACTATGCAAAAAGGTGGCTGAGATCCCAACAGAACAAATAGAGACAATTAGAGGTGACTGGACTTCAGAGAAACAGAACTCCAGGACTTCTCCTGAGGGAAAATCCTTAACTACTCCTTTATGCAAAACAAAGAAAATTAAATATTAGTAGTAATTCAGTGATAAGGCAATACAAGATAGAGGTAAACAGGAAATTGAAGAATCTGTGTGAGGATGTCCTGGTTCTGGCTGGGATAGGATCAATTGTGTCAGGGACACAAGTATTCCATTCCCACTTCAGCCATGCCAACTGTTAACAGCAATGGGCTGAGAATGGAGGCAGGAAGTGGCTGAGGGGAGCATGGGGCATGAGGCCCAGCCTTGTGGTAGCCCTGTGCATCTGGGACAGCCATGTGTGGTGTTGTAATAACATCTGGACATTCCCCTGCCCATGTCTTTTGTTCTATTCTTGTTGCTGTTGTTCAGTTAAACTTTGCTTTTCACCTTGATCTCAACCCATGAGCATTATTTTTCTTTTCCTCTCATGAGTCTGCCCCCCTTCAGAGGGGGCAGCTGGAGTGAGAGACACCTGGGTCACTCTTCTCTCTGAGGTCAAACCATGACAGTAAAAATGCTTTCTGCTCTCAACCCTGGGTGTGAAAGCCAGGTCTTTGTTTTGTGTGAAAGTAGAATTGGATGAGAGACAAAGTCTCCAAGTAAACAAGAGGACTCTAATAATCTGATCTGATAAAGGAGTTTAAATTAACCTGCACAGGGAATTTCAATTGCCTGCAGGGCAACTGCAGTACTGTGGGGTTTCTTGTATTTTGTAATTAGGTAAATTTAAATGGCTCTTTTTAGAACTCTAAATAGATGTTTTGGATTATATCCTCAGCAGCTGCACACAGTTAAGCTATTCCACAGAGACTATATATACTGGTCTAAGAAAATGGTTGGATACAACCAGTGAATACTTGACATTTAAGTGATGTAGCTGTCATGAAGTATATGTAGCTCAAACAAAAAAGAATAGCAGCTCACTACTCTCTTCTTCAGAATCTATTGAAAGTCTCAGTCACTGAAGGTGTATAGCACAGACTTTGGTTATGCCACCAAAATATGATGCAGGAGTCAGGAATGTACCATGAAGACAACAGGTACAAAGGTGACTGGGAAAGCTTCTCTGCTTAATAGGGACTAATAGGAGAAGCAAAAAGATAGCTGCTTAGTAAATACGAAGCAGGACCTATAAGAGAGTGTTGGTTTTTGGACTGAGAATTCATTTTTGCAGGGTTTTCTAGAGACAAATTAGACCAATTTGATTTCCAAAGCTGATCCAGTCAACACTAAGAATATGCCATCAATATGTACAAGGGATACCCTGCTTGAAAACGCAGCCTGAGAACCTGTGTTTTCCTAAGGGACCTCATCTAGCTATAAATTTAACCCTATAGCCTGGCCTTATGTATTATTTAGTCACTGATGCAGCAGATGCACTAGTTGATAAGGCAGCTGTAGCTAAAGCAGAGGCATATTGAACCTATAAATGTAGAAGCACACAAAGAAGACTTTAATAGTAGCTTGTTTTGAATTCAGAAAGGAGCACACTAAAATAGCATAACTGTGCAAACATTTTTTAGTCATTTTTACCAAATAGTCCAGTAAAAATAGTACTATCATTGCTAACAACAGTTCTTACGCTTATTGTGCTTCATCTAAACTCTGTGAAGTTCCAGTACTGGTCTGTTAGCCCCATGATCAACTTGTTATGAAAAACTTTAAGGTGAACTTAGCTTGCTCCCAGATGTCTCTTGTTGTAATGTGCAATTTAAGCGTAGGTTAACTGCAAATGTCTTGAAAATATGAACAGTGGTTGAGAATGGCATCCCCAAAGCTATTAATGAGACACCTATGGGTAGTTACTGCTCATTGGAAAACAGAAAAAGGAGCAGCAGATGAACAAGGAAAGAAACAAATAAGACACAGGCTTCTTCCACAGTCTGGAAAGGTAATGTTCTCTCCAGGATCAGGCAGTGTGGGGTGGAGGCTGAGGGGTGAGAATTAACTAGCTTTATAAAAGACAGCAGATTTGGAGGGTGGGGAGAAGGCACGATGTATGTCTTAGCAGAGACTAAGATCATCCATGAGTATAGTTGTCAGTGCTAATTAGGTGGCATCAGGTCCTTGGTATTGCATTTTGGCAGCTAGTGTCAGCTGTGATTGTTAAGGACTGTAATAATGGTAATGACTGATAATAAGAACTAACTATCAGGAGGAAGAGTGTTATTAATGAATAATAGTCCAGGGAAGTTTAGAACTGGCCTAATCTATCAGACTTCTGAAAACTCCCATTACTTTAATGATACTTCTGTGCATATTCAGTGGTTCAATGGTCTCTTGTACTATATTTTTGCATTCTTTCCCACTTAAATCAGACAATGCCCATGCAGAGTCTGCTGATGTTGTATGTGAAGGATTCTTCTCAATAGCCAGTTTGGTCCTACTTTCTGTGTGCAGAGACTACAGAGGGTCCTGTGCACAGGGGCAAAGTATTTGGACTCAGTAAAAGAAGATACTACTAGGATGGAAAAACCATTTCACACAAAATAACTTCTCATAATCTAAGAGTTCCTCTTTTCAACAAAAAAATTAAAATGCTTGTTTTATGGTTTATGTAGTTCTGTATCCCACTAACACTAGGACAAAAATGGCCCCAAATTTTTGTTAAAATGCAGCAGAACTGTTAGGCTAAGGAATTGATCTGAACACCTGAATTAAAAGATCTACAGAGATGTGACCATGTCTCTGATAAAATGTGTGCATATGCCAATTTTTCTGGGATTAAAGCATGAGTTACGATTGATTTCCTGTCCATTTTCATCTGCGCAGTATCCTATATTTCTATTTTTATGAAATGAGTCCATATGTAGCCTTTTTACGAAGACTGAATTTGAAACTCCAAGGAGATAATTTAGAAGTACAAAACTCAAGCTTACGTGTTGTGGTTGCTGCTTAGATGTATATCAGAGTAGTACCTCTTACCCACAAGAAGAGAAGCAATGCTGGACCTTGTTCTCACCAATGACAAGGGCCTAGTGAGTGACGTGGTACTCAAGGGCAGCCTTAGATGCAGCAACCATGAAATGGTGGAGTTTATTATCCACAGAGCATCCAAGAAGGGGAAAACAAGCTCACTACTCTGGACCTCAAGAGGGCAGATTTTGACTTGTTGAGGGATCTTATAGGCAAAGTTCCATGGGAGACAGTCCTGGAAGG
>VZTY01031469.1:3682-20817 GCA_013400935.1 Turnix velox
TCTTCAACTGGTGTCCCCACAACTGGCCACAATATTCCAGCTGTGGTCTCACCAGGGCAGAGCAGAGGGGGAGGGGAACCTCTCTCCATCTCCTACCCATCTCCCTTCTAATCCACCCCAACATGCCACTGTCCTTCTTCTTCAGCCACATTGCTGGCTCATGGTCACCCTGCTTGTCCCCAAGTCCCTTTCCCCTCCACTCTAACAAAAAACACTTTAAGAGAATCCATCAATTTTCCCCAGAAGGAAGATGCTCCAACCTATCATCATCTCTGTATCTCTTTGCTGGAATCTCTCCATCACTTCCCTGTCCTTCTTCAACTGGTGGCCCCACATCTGGACACAATATTCCAGCTGTGGTCTCACCAGGGTAGAGAAGAAGGGGAGGAGAACCTCTCTCCATCTGCTGCCCACCTCCCTTATAAATCCACCCCATGATGCCACTGTCCTTCTTCTTCAGCCACATTGCTGGCTCATGGTCACCCTGCTTGTCCCCAAGTCCCTTTCCCTCCACTCTAACTAAAAACACTTTAAGAGAATCCATCAATTTTCCTCCCCCTCCTCCTCTTCTCCCATCTTCTAGGATGCAGCACAGGACATCAGTGACTATTATTCTGCAATCTCAGAGAGTTTTTAATTAACAAAGTTGTCACTGGGTGCCACTGACTGATGGCACTTTGCTCAAAAACCATCTCACAAGATGCATGAGAACATTTGGAGGAGCTTTAACCACAGAACAACACTTTTATGGGACAGTTAATAACAGCTAAAATAAAAACAGAGGGGGAAGGAAGGGAGAAGGAGAGCAAAATTAAGATTGCAGGTAATACATAAGCTAAGGGAAATACTCAATAACTCATCATGAAAAGATTGCCATTTCCAGAGGAAGAAATGGATCAGGGATGAAATAAATCAGCAGACAACCAATCCCTATGAAATACACCAAGCCCAAAACCCCTAATAATAATCCACTGGGGATAATAATTCATTAAGACTGGCAATTAATCATAATAATTATTGCAGAAACAAGCAATGAAGCCAGAAGTTCCCACTGTGTCAGTGAGATGAGAATAAATAGTCCATCAAACCATCACCCTGACCACCCATGACTATCCCAGGGACACACAGATGAGAAGAACACCCAGAAAAAAATAAATTTTTATCTATTCTAACTAATTTTTTTCTCTTAATAAGGTGTCTATAATAGAGAGTAGTCACCTAAAAGCAAGAAACTTGGTGTGAATCACATGTGGCCAGCCAGTCATTCAAGAAAAGTCAGTTTTTTGAAGTCTGAAGAGCTATTTCTCTGTCATGGCCCAAAATGGGAAAGACAAATTATAGGTCTCACTATTTATAGGGTGGCTTAAGTGGACACAAAAAGCCTAATTTATTCCTGACTGTACAGAGAGGCATTAAAAAAAAAATGGAATTATGCATGACGTGCAACAATATGACACAGAGTTAACATTTCCATCACACCTTGAGACAAATCAATTTGAAAGTGCAAAAAGAAAAATCCTAAATCAGTAGCTGGGTTAAAAATTAAAAAATAAAATAAAAAACACTCCTTCCTCACATGTTTTTTGTCCAAAGCCAGGTGAAAATACTGGATTTTTTTCTGAGGATGATGGCAGCTCATCTTCCCTTTCAAAGAATCTTATTATTATTATGTCAGTTCTCAGCCTAGTTCCCACCAAAAGGGATTCAAGGAGCCTGGGTCAGATGAGTTAATGAGACATGGATGACTTCTTTGGCTGCTTCTCATGCCCCAAAAGCATCAGTGAGACTGTCAAGAATCAAGTTGATCCCATTCCAAGTACCAGCATTGCTCAGAAAGAGAGCAATGGGGCAGCAGTGGTGCCAAACCCCAGGGAAGAGATGGAAAAGAGACCCTGGGGACAAAGAAAGGGGAAAAAAGCAGGAAGCTTGGGTTTTCATATCTCCCCCACCACCACCACTATGGAAAAATGCAAAAAAAGATGATGGAATAATGAGAGAGGAAGTCAATCTTCCTGCTTTTTCTTCAGCATTCAAAAGGGGATAAATAGAACTGCTTTGTGCATCTCAGACATGGCCTAAACTCCCAAAAAAAGCTGATCCTAACCCAATAATCATGAATTTGGCCACTCTGTCCTGCAGAGAAACCATATTTTTTACACATATTAGCTGCATCATGTTACCTCCAGGCTGAAAGCATGCAGTGCTTAAGAACCCATTAGCTCAGGCTGATGAATCCCAGGATAAAACATTGAGGAGTGCATTAGGAAGCTAAGAATACATCCTATAAGCAATATTTTCCATGGCCAAGGTCTGCAGAAGCATTTTTTTCACAGGCACAGGTTAAAAAGAGATATTAGGGATGTTTGCTCAGTGGGGAGAGAGAGAAATCATTCCCAGTGCCATTAATCTGGCAAACTGTCCTCTCCCTCCCTTCCCTCATCCTTCAAACACTGTATATTTCTTATAACCAAAGGCTGAATTCAATGAATCTGCATGGAAATAAAAACTCCTTGGTGTTGTTTTCTTGCAGCCACACCTAGGAGTTAAAAATATCCAGAAAAAAAGAAAAAAAAAACTAAAAAACTATGGCAATTCAAGTCCAAAAATGATACCACGTTGAACTTGGCCACCAGAATAACTCTAGGTGAAAGAGCTGCCTAAAAAAACTTTGATAAATGAATTTTAAACTTCCATGGAAACACTGAGGAAGTGAAAACAGAGGATGAGCATGTGTGGGGTGATAGAAAAACTTCTTTGCTTTCCCCCTTTGCACTGCAGGGTGCTGCCTCCCCCCCAAAAATCCCACCCCATGTGGGTTAGGGGAGGATGATGCTCCACTCACTGCTCCTTTTCATCTTCTCTGACCAAACTCTTGGCCCACCTCATTAAATACACTCATCCCAATCCCACTCTGAATAGGAATTTGCATAACTACAAGCCCTTTTGCAGCTCATTAATGTCCTTTCACATGTTCGTGAATTTATAGCCCTCCCTCCCTTTTTGACACACATGAGCCAGAGGCACAGGAGGAGGGAGGTAGAGGAGGAAAAAAAAGGAGAATTTTTAGAATTTCATGACAAATAAAAGCTTTTTCTGTGTTTCAACACAGAATTTTTGTGGATGTCCCCTCCTTGGAGGTGTTTAAGGCCGGGCTGGATAAGGAATTGAGCAACCCCACCATGGAAGGGGGTTTGGAACTAGATCATCTTTAAAATCCCTTCCAACCCAAATCATTCTATGATTTTATTAAGAAATACCTTCACATTTTTGCCTCTTGGTGCACTCAGTAGATAACCCATCAATTTTATTTCCAGGTGAGGATGTTGTAAGCATCAAATCACTTGACAATCTTTGCCAAAAGCAAAGGAAGGTCCATTATTGGGGGAAAATACCCCAAAAAAATAGAGAAATCAAGACATCAGTCATGCAGAGGACCACAGAATATGGGACTCCATGTAGATAATTAAGTAATTTTTAGCTCAAACTTTTTACAAATATTTAACTCAAGCTCTTCATCTTAATGTGAACCAAGAAAGAGGCATATTTTTAATAACTAAAAAAAGTTATTAACTAAAGAGAGGGATTCAATGTGGATAATGAACTAATATTTAGCTCAAGCTTTTATATCATCTGAATATGAACCAAAAAAGGGATATTTTTAATAATTTTCTTTAATTAAGAACACTTTTTAGTTTGGGACTTAATGTAGATAATGAACTAATATTTAGCTCAAACTCTTTACTAATATTTAGATCAAATTATTTACTAATATTCAGCCCAAACCTTTTACTAGTATTCAGCTCAAATTCTTTGCTAAAATTCAGCCCAAACCCTTTACTAGTATTCAGCTCAAATTTTTTGCTAAAATTCAGCTCAAACTCTTTACTAGTATTCAGCTCAAACTCTTTACTAATATTCAGCCCAAACCCTTTACAAGTATTCAGCTCAAAGCCTTTGCTAATATTCAGCTCCAACTCTTTGCTAATATTCAGCTCAAACTCTTAACTAATACTCAGATCAAATTCTTAACTAATATTTAGCTCAAATTCTTAACTAATATTTAGCTCAAATTCTTAACTAATATTTAGCTCAAATTCTTAACTAATATTTAGCTCAAATTCTTACATCATCTGAATGTGAACCAAAAAAAGAGGTACAATTTTAATAACTTTTTTTTTAGTTAACTGAACACAGGGAACAAGTCTCAACACATCTCTTCTTCTTAAAAAAAAAAGTTTGGCACCATCTCAGAGCCCTACACAGGTTTTAAAACAACAGAAAGGAACAGGTCAAAGGAAAATGTGTAAATCCAGTCACACAAGGTATTCTTGCAGCATTAATAATTACAAAAAATAAAATAAAATAAAATAGGCCATAGATCTTTTAGGCTGCTATTCAAAGGGGTTTTTTTATTACCCATGTGTTCGGGTTGTTCCAACACCAAACAATAGAGGAAGGTCATGCATGGATTTCTGCAAGAGCACATGAAGTATTAACCTATTCTTTAACTATTCAGAAAAGGAAAACACCAGGGAAGTGACTTTTGAGGCGGTTGGAAGGAGAAAGACAAGATGAAGGATCACTGGAAGAGGATAAAAGGGCTGGAGCAACCCCCTTCTGAGGACAGGTAGAAGGAGTTGGGGTTGTTCAACCTGGAGAAGAGAAGGATTAGGGGGACCTCATGGTGGCTTCTCAATACCTGAAGAAAGAAATATCCACAAGGGGGCTACAAAAAGGCCCAGGTAGGACTTTTTATAGGGTCAAGGATGTCAGGAATAGGAGGAATGGATGCAAATTGGAAGAGGGGAGATTTAGGTTGGAAGCAAGGAAGAAGTTATTCACTGTGAGGGTGGTGAGACCCTGGAAGAGGTTGTGGATGTCCCCTCAATCCCTGGAGATATTTAAGGCCAGGTTGAATGAGGAATTGAGTAACCTGGTGTAGTGGGAATGGGGTTAGAAGGCAGGGGGGGTGGCACTAGATGATCTTTGAGGTCCCTTCCAACCCAAACCTTTCTACAAGTGATTCGTTGCAAGAAGCACTTGAGGGTTTTAGTCTGGGATGTCCTGGATTCTAGATGTTGAGTTCGGGTTGTTGAGCCTGGAGAGGAGAAGGCTCAGGTGGGACCTCATGGTGGCTTCTCAATACCTTCAGGGGGCTACAGAAAGGCTGGGGGAGGACTTTTTAGGGTCCAGGATGGCAGGACTAGGAGTGATGGATGCAAATTGGAAGAGGGGAGATTTAGGATGGAAATAAGGAAGAAGTTCTTCACTATGAGGGAGGGTGGTTCTGATGAGGAGTTTCCCAGAGAGGCTGTGGATGCCCCCTCAATCCCTGGAGGTGCTTAAGGCCAGGCTGGACGAGGCATTGAGCAACCTGGTGTGGTGGGAGGTGTCTCTGGGTGGAACTAGATGCTCTTGAACGTCTCTTCCAACCCAAACCATTCTATGAAAGATCCTGGTGACACAGCAATTCCATGTACACAAATGCAAAGTGATGCCTATGGGTAAAAGCATCCCAGACAGACCTGGCTTTCCTTGTGAAGTGATGAGCTCTGGCAGGGGGATTGGAACTAGATGATCTTGAAGGTCCCTTCTAATCCAAATTATTCTATGACTCTATGACCTTTCCCACTCCAGAGCAAGCTCCTGGGCCAAAGATAAAGAGACATATAGAATCATTTAGGTTGGAAGGGACCTTGCAGATCATCAAATTCAACCAACAACCTGGCTCTGACCAAAAATATCCCTCTAAGCATTATAGAATCATAGAATAGTTTGGGTTGGAAGGGACCTTCAAGATCATCAAGTTCTCTTTACTAATATTCAGCCCTCCATGGGCAGGGACACCTCCTACTACACCAGGTTGCTCAATGCTTCATCCAGCCTGGTCCTAAACACCTCCAGAGAGGGGACAATGTGGGGACACTATGTCTAATGGTCTCTTAAATACCTCCTCAGATGGTGCCTCCACCACCTCTCTGAGAAATAATGGATTTCTTCCTACTATCTAATCTAAATCTCTCCTCTCTCTCAGTTTAAAACCATTGCCCTTCATCCTCTTGCTACACTTGCTGATGCAAAGTCTTTACCCATCTTTCTTGCCCCTTTCAGTACTGGAAAAAAAACATCATCAAAGAACAGAGAACAAATAAGAAGTCACTATATACACTATAAAAATCCCTGATTCATCCAGATTTCAAATTGTGGGTGGTTTTGGTGGCCTCATCTTTAAAGCAAAAAAGACTGAGGAAAGTTTCACAAAACCATAGAACAGTTTGGGTTGGGAGGAACCTTCAAGATCATCTAGTTCCTGGTTCCCCCAGATTTGTGGTGGTTTTGGTGGCCTCATCTTTAAAGCAAAAAAAGATTAAGAGGAAAGTTTCACAAAATCATAGAATCATAGAACAGTTTGGGTTGGGAGGGACCTTCAAGATCATCTAGTTCCTGGTTCACCCAGATTTGTGGTGGTTTTGGTGGCCTCATCTTTAAAGCAAAAAAAATTAAAAGTTTCACAAAATCATAGAATGGTTTGGGTTGGGAGGGACCTTCAAGATCATCTAGTTCCTGGTTCACCCAGATTTGTGGTGGTTTTGGTGGCCTCATCTCTAAAGCAAAATAATTAAAAGTTTCACAAAATCATAGAATGGTTTGGGTTGGAAGGGAGCTTAAAGATGATCTAGTTCCAACCCTAAAAGGATGAGGAGTCCAGCATGATTCTCCCACTTAAGAAAAGGCAAAATTAAGGTTTTTTCATCCTAGAAAATAGAGAATGTGGAGATGGATTTGAAAGCAATCCATAAATTCATGAAAATCACAAGGAGAGGGGACAAGGATCTTCTGGCCTGTCTCCTTACAGTGACCAGTGGATGGTACTGGCTAAACTGGGCTCAAAATAAGGTGGAAAAAGATCCTCAAACAACAGAACAACAAAATTCAGTGAGCAAAAGAAATTTATATATAAAAGAAACATGACAAGGACTTGGAAAGATTTACTATGGCTTGTCCAGCCTGTACACCCCAACAGGTCTAGAGGATTGTGCTGAAAATTGCTGGAAAGCAGGAGATTTTTGCAGTTATTTGGACCTGTTTTCACTTTTCTTTACACACTCACTCCTGGAAGCTGTAAGAGACACCAGCAGGCCAGATGGACCCTCTCTCTAAATCACTAAAGCTACTTTTTTTTTTTTACATTCTTGAGATTCAGTTTATAACACCTTTATTTTTAGCCATTTCCTCAAGAAAGCCAGGCAAGGCTTGTCAAAAAAGCCTCTAATAAAAATATTTTTCTTTTCCACTCAAATTTGAACACCAGGGAGGTAAAAAAAAAAAAAAAAAGTGNNTTTTTTCCCCGCAAATGTGAACAACAGGGAGGTAAAAAAAAAAAAAAAAAAAAGTGGAAATGAAGCAAAGGAAAAGCTGGGGTGCAACGCCCTGAAGAAAAATATTCTCCAAAATCCTGGGTAATTCAATCCCACAGTATTTCTGACACTTGAATAAAGGAACATGAAGCTTTGCCATCATGTGGCCTCAGCAGATTCACTGGGGAGATACTCCTAAATCAACATGGAATTTAGGAAAAAAATAAAAAACACCTTTATTTCTGTGCTGCAGTGTCTAAATTTTCCATTAGTTTATAGGTATTTTATATTTTTAAGTATTTATAGGTGCATTAATGACTCCACCATGGCCTAAGAGGAGCAGATTTTTCAATAAGCTGAAAATCCACCCAAAAAACTTGGCCTGTTTCTTAAAAAAAAAAAAAAGACCTGTTATTCTGCACCAGGGAAACAAGATACAACATCTGCACTAAACTGAGATCATTTTGTCAAGGGAGTCTCTAGAAATCATACCAGGAATCAGAAAATACTCTCATCCCCCACAACTTTTTACGACTCAGATTGAAGATCTTACCTGACCAAAAGATGTTATCCCTTGTTGCATTTGGCCTCTGCTTGAATCTGCTTTTTTTTATTTTAAAAAAATTAATAATGGTGGTAAAATTGCCAAGCAAAACTATCTTCACTGCTATTTCGCACATTCATCTCTGTGTTTTCTAGTTTCTAGGATGAAAAAAAACCCTTAATTTTGCCATAATCATGCTGGACTTCTCATCCTTTTGGGGCTTGGAAATAGAAGGTCCCTTCCAACTCTATTTTGGATGCAAAATGACCATGATGATGAACTTGATGATCTTTAAGGTCCCTTCCAACCCAAACTATTCTATGATTTTAGCTGAAAAGCTGAAAAGAGAGGCCTTATTAAGTCCAGATTCTGGCTCTGGACAGACTTTGGACAAAGAGGGAAGGAAGAACATCCTACAAATGAAGGTAAGGAAGAAGTCTGAGCTGTGAATGATTCTCCATCAACTTCAAGGGACAGAAAATTCCTTCACAAGGCTGGAAATAAATTAAAACTCATTTGCACAGCACACAAGCTAAGATATTCTTCTTAAGAAGTGAAATAGCCTTTCTCAGGAAGAAACTCTGACACTGTCACGTGTGAAACAAGGTGGAGGAACCAAGCTACACTGATCAGACCACAAATATGAGGAAGGACCAAGATGAGACTAGAGCAACAGAGTGAATCTCAGGACTTCTGAAGAGATACACAAAGTGAATTTTCCTCCCAGAAGCAACAAGAGGTAAATTATTTTGCTCATCTCTACCTTTTGGCTCAGCTGCAAACCTGCTCCAGCCTCAAAAACAGAGCAGCAGCATCAAGGAAATATAAGCAAGAGGATAAGGGGCAAGGTGGAACACAAGAGGCTCCCCAGAAATAGGAGAAGAAACTTTCTCAGGGTGAGAGAAGAGTGTCCCAGGGTGCCCAGAGAGGGTTTGGGGTCTCTTTCTCTGGAGACATCCAAACCCCATCTGGTCACCTTCATGTGGGACCTGATTTGGGTGTTTCTGCTCCAGCAGGAGGTTGGACTTAATCTCTCAAGGTCCCTTCCAATCCCTGTGACCAAGGCTGTAATGAACTCAAGGCATCCCACCACAAACCACATCCCTTAAAGTGCTGCAGATGCTACAGCTGCTCAAGATAGAAAAATAAAGCCAAAATCCTGGCTGGTAGCTTGAGTTTATGGCCAGTGGAAGAAGCACTGAAAATACAAACCCCACCAGGTTCAATATAAAATTCTGTTGCACCTAAAGGGCTCTGTAGTTTTAAATTCTGTCACTCTTAGGATGTTTTATAAACATACAAGTCACAGGGAAGAAAATATCTGCAAAAGGGATGCTTCCCAATTCAGTGTTCTGGAAAAATTGGCTGTGTATCAGCCCCAAAGCAGAGCAGAGATTTAAACTCTGAATTTCTTACTTTTTCCTATTTAGACACAACTCTAGGGTGGAAACTACCAGCTGAGGCACTACCTGCAGCCTCATACATGTTTATTAGCATAAAGCTGATTATAATTTCCTAAACAAAACAAGGCAAGTTCACTTCAGAGTGAGTAACACTTATCTTTCTTCCATGCCAAGTAAACTTTGACAAACCCTCAGTCTTTGCTTTGCTGCAGAGCCTAAGACCTTGTCTTTCCCAAGCATTAAGGCATTAAAAGGCTCCTTTTTCCTCCTCCCATTAATTATCATGTCACTTCCCATATAAATCTCTTGTATATCATCTCCTACAGACATAAAGGTCAAGCTTAGGTTGGCCTCTGGTCTAATTATACACCAGCTTTTCATTTCTTTGTTTCCCATAATCTAGACAAGGCTCATAATACCCACCTTCTGCTAATCCTTAACTCTTCCCCCCACTCTTGGAATTAGGATATTTGCTTCCAGAGAACTCTGGGGACCCCCCCTCAAAGTTTAAATTGAGGGACAGAAAAACAACAGGGAAGATGTGGCTGTTGTACCCACAGCCATCCCTAATCCCAAAAGCAGAAGAAGATTAAGCAAAGTGCTGACAAACTCCTGGATCAATACAGCTGCACCAGGCAGAGGAGAAGGCTCAGCAAAACAAGAAAATAAATGACAACAGAAAGGTCTGTGCTGCAGCACAGGGAAACACTAACACATTATTGCTACCTGCTTTCATCCAGCTCTGCTTGCTGTTGAAAATTTGGAAGAGTAGAAAGAGGATAAATTAAGCCAAAATCACCCATCCCTAACTCTAGATATTCTCACTTTTGAAATTTAACACCCCCTCCTTCTTATTATATCCACAAAGTTTCTAATTTACTTTGAAATAAGTCATAACTAGTTATTCAAAATTATTTCAGTAAAATCACAAAAATAAGCCACTCTCTTTTTAAGCTCCTTTTCTTCTCACACCTTGAAGTAGCAAAAAAAAAATTGAAGATTTTAAGAACAGCATTAAGTCTCATGAACAGATCACCACTGAAGGTTAATTTCTGCATCATAAAACACAATTATCTTCATTTTTTAAAGCACAAACCAACACAACCAGTCTACACAGAGATGAAAGAGTGACAAGGCAATGAGATAATCAACTCCTGAGCTCCATGAGTGTCACCAGCAGCCACCAAAACAATGTTCTTCCCCTTTTCTACCCCCTTAAGAAGAGAGCAAACACTTCTCTGTGATTCCTGCATGTTAAGAAGAGATTAAAATCCTACTTGCAGGGGACAGCACAGACTGAGGGACCTGGAGAGCAAGAGACATGTGAGATTTTTCACATTTTCACTAAAAATGTGAAAAATCATGTTTGCATTCACAAAAATATGGCTCTGAGAAACTTTTTATGGAAGGGGAAAAAACAGAGCAACATGTAACATCCTTCTTCAAAGCAAAAGTTCCTACAGAGGAAGCAGAGCAACAGCAATTTCTGAGACAATTTAGGTTTGTAAGTAAAATTTTTGTCCTCTTGGAGCCCAAAAAAAAAGCTGCAGGAGATCCAACCCACCTCCCAGACACAAATCCTCGGGGACACTGGGTAATTTTGAAAGCTTCACAAAGGAAGAAATTTTTCCAACTTCAGAATTTCAGCAGAGACAAATGAAATCAGGAGGATGGAGACAGGTTCTTCTCAGTGAAGAAGGACAGGGAAATGCTGGAGAGAATCAACACGGAGACATGGAGATGATGAAGGGTTGGAGCATCTTCCCTAGGAGGAAAGGTTGAGGGAGATGGGTCTCTTCAGCTTGGAGGAGATTGAGGGGGGACCTCATAATTGTCCATAAATATGGAAAGGGTGAGTGTCAGGAGGATGGAGCCAGGATCTTCTGTGATCCTCAGCTGGAGGACAAGGAACTGATAGAGAGAGTCAGATACAGAGATGATGAAGACTTGGAGAAGAGGAGACTGAGGAGAGACCTCATTAATGGTCATAAATATGGAAAAAGGGAGTGTCAAGAGGATGGAGCCAGGATCTTCTCAGTGACACCCAAGGATAGGACAAGGGGCAATGGTGCAAGCTGGAACACAGGAGGTTCCACAGAAATAGGAGGAGAAACTTTGTCAGGGTGAGGGTGAGAGAAGAGTGGCCCAGGCTGCCCAGAGAGGGTGTGGGGTCACCTTCTTTGGGGACATTCAAACCCCATATGGACACCTTCCTGTGATATCTGATCTGGGTGTTCCTGCTCCAGCAGGGGGTTGAACAAGATGATCTCCTGATCCCTTCTCATCCTTGACATTCTGTGGTTCTGTGTGACTGTCCCATGGAGCCCACCAGCAGAATAACCCTGAGGTTCAGCTCCAAACCTGCTCATAAGAATTTCCACAAGCAAGAAGGATTTACAAGAGAAACCTCAGAGAAATGCAGCAGCTCCTCAGTGGGGGTATCTCAGAACAATTATGGGGAGGTCTCAAGTGTTTGCAAGTTGTGTTTTGTTTTTCATCCTAATGGCCCTGAAGAGAAAACCCATCAGAGGTTGAGTTCTGCAATAAGGGATTACTGGAAGCAAAGCCCACCCTGGCAAACACATCAGTGACAGGTCTGCACTTAGCTCTGAGCTCTCTATGAAGGCATAAACCATTGCAGCCATCTCTAACTCTATAAATAACCCCACTATCTGAAGCTATCTTAACTGTCTACACCCTGCTCCCTCAGATGCTTTTTCAATATTTGTCTTCTCTGCCTGATCCATAAACATTCTTATCAACAGACAAGCAGTCCTGAGCCCTTCCCCTCCCCAGGGGAACACTTTTTCTTCTCAAAGGGGACCTCATAGTGGCATCTCAATACCTGAAGGGGGCTACAAAAAAGCTGGGGGAGGGCTATTTAATAGGGTCCAGGGTGGCTGGTATAGGAGGAATGGATGCAAATTGGAAGAGGGGAGATTTAGGCTGGAGGGAAGAAAGAAATTCTGCACTATGAGGGTGGTGAGATCCTGAAAGAGGTTGCCCAGAGAGGTTGTGGATGCCCCCTCAACCCCTGGAGGTGTTTAAGGCCAGGCTAGATGAGGCATTGAGCAACCTGGTGTGGTGGGAGGTGTCCCTGCCCATGGCAGGGGGGTTGAACTAGATGATCTTGAAGGTCTCTTCCAACCCAAACCACTCCTTGCAAGCAGAATTTGGGTGGTTTAGTCTGGGATGCCCTGGATTCTATGTGTTGAGATGGGGTTGTTGAGCCTGGAGAAGAGAAGGCTCAGAGGGGACCTCATGGGGGCTTCTCAATACCTGGAGGGAGCTACAGAAAGGCTGGGGGAGGACTTCTGAATAGGGTCCAGGATGGCTGGAATAGGAGGAATGGATGCAAACTGGAAGAGGGGAGATTTAGGCTGGAGAGAAGAAAGAAATTCATAGCTGGTAGGGTGGGGAGACACTGGAAGAGGTTGTGGATGCCCCCTCAATCCCTGGAGATGTTTAAGGCCAGGCTGGATGAGGCAACCTGGTGTGGAGTGGGAGGTGTCCCTGCCTATGGCAGGGGGGTTGGAACTGGAAAATCTTTCAGGTCCCTTCCAACCCAAACCATTCTATGATTATTCTCACTGCACAAAGCTAAATATCTCTACCCATTCCTTAGCCTCTAATCTTTTCAACTGCCATTTCTAAGTGCTTTTCAGATGTGAAAGAGAAACAAACTGTATAGCCATTAAAAAAAATAACCAGTATAGACTACCAAGTTCCCACACTTTCCTCCATTCTCACAAGTGGCAATTAATAAGAATTTCACTTGCCTGGGCACTACAGATAATTCCAGAATGGCCCCTAAGGTTCTTTTGGGGTTCTGCCACTGTATTTCCATGTACTCAACATGCAATCTGGTTTTTACTGGCAATAAAAAACTGTTATGGGTTGGGGCTTTGACAGCTCAGCAGTGATGCACAGCTGCCAGTTTTATTCATCTGATATCCTGGGTTTCCAGTGCTGGAGACCAAAAAGCTAAATAAAAAATAAAAATTAAAAAAAGAAATACCTAGGCCAAAATACAAATTAAAAATACAATTACACTGACACACACCAAATTACAGGCATGAAAATAACGTAATCCGTGGGCTCAGATAACAATGAAAAGTGGATTATATTGACTTTAATCACAGAAACAGGCAACCCCAGCAACTTAGAAAAGGATTAGGCAAAAAAATAGCTCCTAATGCAGAAGAGTAAAATTCTAATTGAACACCAAAACAGGTAGCTTATGCTTATTAGCATTGAGGATTCAATTGAACAGAGATCTATTTGTCACCGTTGCCACCTGGAAAACCATGTCACCAACCTCTCCTTCACACACCCCCCCTTCATAAATCCATCTCCCTGTCTTTTAGGGGAGGGGTATTTCCCAACTGAGTAATTTTTAAAGAGTTTGTTTTCATCAGCATTGTGTGGAAATGCCATTATGAATTTTCATTCAAAACTCTTGGCTCACTTTTTTTTTTTTTTTTAAGTATAAATTGTGTCTAACGAGAAACACACCAGGGATCTCTTCAATCCCCAAAGGCACTTTTCTTAAAAGGAGAGAGAACAAAGGAGGAAACCTCCCAGCATGTGCTTCCCAAAAGCAGCTTCTTAGGACAGTATCAAGGATGACAATATGAGAACATAAGCTTTTTCTTTTCCCATTCTTTGATCCGTGTGTAATTGAATTGATTATTGCAAACTGGGGAAAATGATTTCCAAAAGACTTTGGAGGAGAAGAAGGCAAAAGATCACAACAAACCTAATCACCAATTTGAGGAGATGTTAAGAAATATTGAAGGAAAGATTTAATCACTCAAGTATACTCCTTCCAATTAGGGGGAAGCTTTAAATAGCTTACCTGGAGATAAATTAGGCTGGATGCAATTATGCAGGAATAATAATTAAGATGAGCAAAATTCACATATGCCTCAGCCTATAGAGTTAGGGACAGAGTGGAGAGAAGAAGAGACTTTTTCACTTATCCCAGCAGAAATAAAAACACCCTGGTTCAGCCCTTACAAACCCTCCAAAGTACCAAAGAATCCAGCAAACCTCACAAGCCCGAGCTCTGCAAACTATGTTTGATCTTATCTGATTATTCTTTTTTTTTTTCTCCCCAACCAACAGCACAAACATTCTCAAAGGGAGGAGAGACTGAAATATTCTCTGTCAGGGGTAAGAAAACAACATCACAGGAAATGTTATTTCTTTTTTTTTTTTCCAAGCTTTAAATCATAAGTAAATAAGAAAATGAGCATTGTTTTTTCTGCTGGATGGAAGATCTGTAATTTTTCTTTGGTAATACTCTTCCTCAGATCATATTCCCCAATTTTCAGAGCTGCACATTGCCCACATACACCCCCCTTCATGATTCTTTATAAAAGAAAGTTTTAAAACTTGATAAACTTTCTCTAACAAACTTTCTCCAGCAAGACGAGTTCCCACACATCCACACCTGATTTTAGCTTTTAAAAGTCACTGATGCTGAAATTCATGCCATTTGCTAATGAATCAGGGGCAAAATTATCAATTTACCTAAGAAAATTCTAAGTTGTTCACTCTTTATCCTTCCAGCAACCACCTTAATCATAAACCTTCCCAAATTTATGTCTTTTTCCAGCTTAAATTATTGCTTTTTTTTTTTTAAATGTATGTTTTCTCCCCAGAAAAATGGCCTTAAATAATGCAGCTTTTAAGAAAGCTTGGGTGCAACTTAAAAACACCCACAGCACAATGTAACTTGTTTCCATTACCCACTTTTTTCCATTTTTCACCTCCTCCAGTAACTAATAACAGAAAAAATAAAATAAAATTAAAAAAAAAAAAACACTGACAGCTCCAAATCTTCAGTAGAAATTTTATACCCACTTGTTTTTTCCTCCTTCCTGACAGGGCAACCACACTCACACATCACTATGTATGGCCCACAGAAAATAAATTAAAAAAAAATAAATAAGTATTGAAGTCTTCAAAGTAACTGTCTTTTTCTTATGTAAACTGCCAAGCCCACAGAGCTATAAAAATAAAAGAAAAAGGCAAGCAAAACCAATTCTTCATCAAATGAAGTGCTTTATCAGCCTAAAGTCCCAGATTGCAAGCACACAGATCAGCAGCAAAGAAGTGAAATTGAAAATAAACTGGTCAATTTAATATTTATATTTTCAGATCTCTCAGACAGCAACAAATCATTTTAAATCTTAATTTTTTCCCTCTACTGGTTCTCAAGGAAGAAATCCAGGATGAAAAAGAGACAAATACACTGAAGTTCTACCTGGGAAGGTGGAAAGAAATGGAAAAGAACAGGTTTTGAGCAGCCCCAAAGCCCTTCAACATCTACCCAGAGCTTTTAGGATATGCCATGGACCAAAATCTTCAGGTTTCAAACTTTCTATGCTTAAAAAAATCATAGATTTCAAATTTTTATAGCAAGATTGTGCCTCAATCTTCAGGTTTCAAACTTTCTATGCTTAAAAAAATCATAGATTTCAAGTTTTTATAGCAAGATTGTGCCTCAATCTTCAGGTTTCAAAGATTCCAAGCTCAAAAAAATCATAGATTTCAAATTTTTATAGCAAAATTGTGCCTTACTCTTCAGGTTTCATACATTCTAAGCTCAAAAAAATCATAATTTCAAATTTTTATAGCAAAATTGTGCCTCAGTCTTCAGGTTTCAAACCTTCTATGCTCAAAAAATCATGGATTTCAAATTTTTATAGCAAAATTGTGCCTTAGTCTTCAGGTTTCAAAGCTTCTAGGATCAAAAAATCATAGATTTAAATTTTTTATAGTAAAATTGTGACTTTTAGAGCTGTGCTTGACCATATCCCCCTACCTTAACATACCTTGGGAAGAAGAAACACCTTCAATCCTTAACCTTTGATTATTTTCACCCCTTTTGAGTCATATTCTTCTTGATGAAGGCATCATAAAGTCCATCCAGCACCAAAAAAACCTTTAAAAACCAGCCAGGAAAACATAACACTCCATTTGCCAGCCTAAGATTTGCAAAAGCTCAACCCTGGAATCACATTCTTGACCCTTTATCTCATTATGTGGGAGGAAAGATTTGAAATAATAAAAAAAAATAGTAAAAAAATAAAGCTTGAGTTGGCAACATACATTGAGAAACCCCAAAAGAAAGCAGATTTAAAGGAGGATCTTTTTGCCCTCACCTGGCAGAGACAAACCTCCAAAAAAAAGGTGGAAGATGAGCAAAGTTTTATACTTCTTTCCATCCTGACAGCTCTTTAAAGCACCTAAAAACGAAAGCCTTGAGAAAAATCTTTTGATACTGGGAAAAACCTTGGGAAACTCCTGGGAAAGACAAAACATCACCCTCTGACTTTATATATCCTTTAGTTTGTGCAACACATCTTAACACCCTCCTCCTGGGTGCCTGGAGGTGGATTATCTCTAAAGTAACAAGTAGAAGTCCTCCTGATTAAAAAAAAAAAATTTTGACAACCATAAACTCATCCTTAAAACTTTTTAACACAGCGATGGATGCGCAGGGCAGAGTTTGCCACCCCCCACACCCCTTGTCACAGGGGTTGGGATGGTTTTGGAGTGTTTTTTGCTGTATTTTTTTACAGAAAGGGGAAGAAGGGGGTGTAGAGCATTCATCCCCCTATTTTTTACCTATTCATCCGTCAGAATTATTCTTTAAAACACCATCTTGAGCTACGCGGGGACGCTCCTTCGCTTCTACATCGGGCATTCCCCCCCTTCAGCTCGGGGAGCCCGAAACTCCGCTCGCTCCGAAACACCCCGGGATTCGGCGAGTTCCCCCCCGTAGGACACAAGACAACCACAACATACACCTCACCGAAC
>VZTY01031471.1:0-46638 GCA_013400935.1 Turnix velox
GGGGAGTTGTCTTAGCACTAGGGCCTGAGCTCTTACTCTGCTGGGCTATCTCTGTCTGATACTTGAAGCACTGCAAAAGCCCCAGAGCTGTATAGTGCCTACAATAAGCTGATGATTTGCCTCTTCCATTACAATTGGTGCTGGATATGAGTCTTTTATCCAGAAATATTTGGTTATAAAAGACCTGTGGGTACCTTCTATTTTTGTGCAGCAAGAGGCAACTGAAAGCTAAAATAAATTTAATATTCTCAAAATTAATCTAGGAAAAAAACCCCCAGCCTATCTTCAGTATTTTGGCAGCTAGCATTGTATTTATTTTTCTTTTCTCTGATTCAAACTGTGACGTTTTTCTTCTCAGTGGGAGGAAGCCAAAAGCTTATATCTTGGTGGCTCTGTGAGTGGCTGAAGCATTTATGGCATTCAAATAAGTGTGCTTTGCCTGGCTGTTTAGGAGAATATGCTCCATAATTGGTGTAGTATAAACAAAGTGACTATTGGTGAGCACAGCTGTCATTTTTTGTAGTCAGACTGGATGAAAATTTGGAGTGTAACTTGTTATGGAAATGTGGTGTCATTCTATTTTGTCATTTTTAATTTGTAAGCTTCCAGGAGAAGCTAGAAGACTTCTCAGGCGAACAAGATATACTTATCTTTTGTTTTGGAAAAATCATAATTCTTTCCTCACTAAGATACAACATTGCTTCCTTCAGACTTTTATTTTTAATGTCCTAAATTAATTTCGAACAATACTGTGTGTGCAAAGGGAAGTAGTCAAATCCAATTCAATTTTGAATATGAGCTGCATTTTTTTGTGTCTTCAGGTGGGTTTTTGCTGTTTTTAATATGATAAGACAATTTTTAAAACAAGCGAGTAGCTTTTGTTTAAAATAGACTGTATTCAGTAACCAAATATTAAATGCCAAATGTGCTGAAAAGAGCATTAAACAATCTTTTGGATCTCAGTGCTGCAGATCTGAGCTATTTGTCTGAAGGTCTGACGTAATAAGAAAGTGTTCAGAGTAGGAATCTATCCCATTGCAGTAATTCCTTAAATCTATAGGCTCTAGAAATCAAGGGCCACTTCTTCTCTCATCACGGTTTTCCAGCCAGAGAAAAGAAAGTGTATTTTTATAAAGACAACTCTTCCACACCAAGGAACTGGGTGGAAGAAAGCTCTGTCTACTCAGTCATTAATATGAGTGACCTCCTGTCTTTATGGGAGACAATACTAAATCATGGAACTATCTGGGCAATAGGTAGTACAGCCCTTCACTAAACTGCTGATTAGTTGGATTGCACTAGTGAGGAATTAAAAGGTGACAAACTGAAGGATAAGGTCTCTCTGGGCAGCTTTACTCCATAAGAGAATTTGATAGGCAAGCAATGTAAGAACCACTGTTGAGTAGTAGTAGCTCATCCTGAAGTAATAAATAGGCTTTCTCAATGAAGACTGCTGTGGGACTCAGTTACTTCAATCTTAGCTCTGCAACCTCTCCAAGAGTCTCCAAATTATAGAGATTCACTTTTTATGTAAGTATGGTGGAACTCGAGGTCTGTCAGTGGATGTTCCTGAATACTCTCTGATTGTGAGCTGTCTGAGGGAGGTGAAAGGCTTTCAAAATTGAGAAGGAAAATACGAGGCTTAGCTCTTTGTACAAAATTTGGAAGTGAAGAGGTAAGTTAGAAAAAAAAGTAGATTCTTCACCACTGTGCCACTGTGTTTTTGGAGGTAGATCCTCCTATCTGAGATCAATTTCTTAATCACTTTGAGTTTCAGGGAATGTTGTACCCCAGAAAATCTTTCCAGTGGCCTCTGAGACCTAGCTATCTGCTCATTGCTACTTATCATAGACTCTTTTTATGACTCTGACTCCAAAAGTCCAGCTTAGTGACCAGGAGAAGGACTTGTCTCCCTGTATCTCTGTTTTTGACAGGATGTCACTATTCATTAAATCTGTTCTGAGGAGAATGTAAAGCAAATATGAGCAGAACAACTAAAAGCATGTATTGTCTAAGACAGAAAAATCCCAAATGAGGATTAGCTTCAGTTGAGGAATATGGGTATATTGGTTTTATCAAAGACTAGAAGAACTTACAGTATGAAGATAAACTATNTCTGAGCTCTTATTCTGCTGGGCTATCTCTGTCTGACACTAGAAGGACTTACAGTATGAAGATAAACTATTTTTTTGGGGTCGGGGGAACCCAACCACCCACCCTCCCAAAAAAACAAAAAAAACCCAAACTAAAAAAAAACCCTCAAGCAAACCAAAAAAGCCCCCACCAAAGCACCAAAAAACCCTACCAAAAAAGCCCCAAAGCAACAAGAACTGGTAAGTTTTTAGTGTACTTTAATGTCTTGAAATCCTACAGGCAGAATCTTAGGTAGCTATGGAAGAGACCTGATGAGAAACATGTGAGGTTAACCTCTTTCAATAATAATAATGCCATCTGCAGGAGTTTCCCAGCCATCAGCCCTTATCCCAGAAGACCATTTGTACTTCACAGCATTAATATTCATTAGGTGTAACACCATATGTTGCACAGCAGGATGCATTGCCAGCAGACTGTTTGTCATAAAGCCAGATTTAATAAAGCATTGTAAAACAAACATTATGATGATAAATACAAAATGACAGGCTAATTAAGAGAATCTTAATTGCCATTTTTCCATAATAGCATTTGTTTAGTATGTATCTGTCTTGTGCTAGTACCTTCCTTGTGCAGCTTTTTAGTCTGCATTGGCTCCATAAGGGAATCTATGCTTTGTATGATTTAAGGCACTTAATGTTCTGTTGCAGGAAATAAATTCAAGGTTAATGAATTGTTGCTACACTATGAATGTTCATAGTCATTGATCCCCAATCTTGATGAATACAAAAAAGCCCCACTCCTGAAATATAGATTTCAGAAGGGCGTGAGTTAGTTGGGGACAGCTTAATACCCCCTCTTGAGGGAATAATTTGACAACACAACAGTTGCAGTTATTTGAACAGATACTATGCAAATCTTTCACAGAAGGAACAATTTTCAGTAAGCAACTTCTGGGTATAAATTGCAGTCTTCAGATAGCAGTGCACAGGCTGAAAGGCCTCTTTGTTCCCCATTCACTAGGGCAGAATTTTGTTATTGCTCCATTCCCCAACACTGATGACTTCATGGAAGAAGGGATTTAAAGAATTTGAGATGATAATATGAATTAATGCAAAGAAGTGACACCTATTTTTCTTCTTGCTGTTATTTTTATCATTTTAGTTGCTGACAGAGTGCCAGAAAATTTATACATCCTCCCTCAAACCTGTCAAGGTGGTGAGTTACAAAACTTTCACAAACTTTTGTAGTACTGCTCCATGTTACTTCTGAATGCAATATTTGTATTTTGACAGTTGCCTGGATTTCTGTTATATGAAGAAGACAAAAGAAAAATCATGACCTAAGAAAGCCATGAGAAAACTTGTATGGGATTTTTGCCTACTGCAGCTGAGGTTGTAATAGATTTTCAGTCTTCATTTTGGTGAAATTTCCTCTTTCACAAGTGCCAGTTTCTACTATAATGTGGGTGACCTTTGTTTCTACCTCTGACTATTATTTTGCAGACAGTGAGGTGACCGTAACTGAAACCAGGTACAAAATTGAGAGTCAGGGATAGAAAAAAAACCCTTTTGAGTGCAGTGACATGCTTTGAATTTTACCACAGCATCTTTCTGCCTAGATATCTTAAACCTGTCATTCATTTCACAAAATAAAAATTCCTTAGGGATAGAAAGTGAAAAGGGGTCAAAAACTTTAAAAATATCCGAAGAATTAATATCTTCTGCTACTGCACCTCATATGGAATAGTTTTATGTGGCTTATATTGTAGATTTTGAAATCATGGCATTTCAAAAACTGGATGGTGCTTTTTTTTTATTGTTTGGATTAACATTGTTTGGTTGCTTTTTTGCCTTCTTGCTAAATTGTAACTGCATACACACACACCAGCCCTTTCTTGCAAGCAATGAGGCTTTCTGTATGGAATTAATTATACTAATGGCTTAAGGAATTATTAAAACTACAATCAATATTTTATGCATCTCCTATTTCAACTTTCTCATCAGATTGTTAGAGAAGGCACAGAAAAAGTAAAAAATCTGGCTGTTAATCTGTTTTTTGTTTCCTTTCTATTTCACTTATTGCATGAGAAAAATGCAGCCAAAACCTAGAACAAGCATCAGAAGTCTTGACTTATAAAGGAAGTTGTCTGTTGGAATTATGATTTTTTTTTTTGTTTGATCGGTTACTTTTTCAGTCTTTAGGGTTTTCTGTGGGTTTTTGGATGGGAGTAGGTGAAAAAGATTTTATTTATTTAACATTTCTGAACTGGAATTTACAATTCTTCCCAGTTCCCCACCTGGATCATCTCCCAGCAGTACCTTGCAGAGTATTTTACTTGGATTTCTCACTGGATACCACTTCTTTCTCGTACTCTTGAGGTTTGGTCATGATTATCAGATTTCAAGGTTCTCTCTCCAGCATGTATAAATTACCAGTGCAGGATTTTCTAGCATTATTCTGTCCCCCTTTTTTCTGTTTTAAGCTATTTTTTTCTGCTTGTTGTGCTATCTTCAGATGACTTTCAGGTGATGGACGCTGCTACTATTGTAGCAGAACATGAGCACGTTATCCATCTGTACCTTGTGTAGTCTCAGATATCAACAAAACACAAGAAAATTCCTAAAAAACAACTTCATGTAGCTGAAAAAACTTTATTCCTAGGTTTTTCTTTTTCTTGAGGGAATAGCATTGGAAAACCCACCACCTTAATTTCATGTGAGGCCTTGGCCTGGGAAGAGGGAGCTCCTGTTCTCTAAAAGGATAGTGACATTATCTGAAATCTGTATTATTGATTCACCTGATCAGACAGCATAATGGACCAGCCATTGCCTTGAAGGTCTAGCTTTCCTGGTCATCAGGACTGCAATCCATGACTGAAACAGGGAGTTGAAACAGCTAGGCCCTAAAAAAGGAGGGAAAAACTGGAAGTGCAGATGTTCTTGAATGTTAGTTAAGAAGTGCAATCAGCATGTAAATACTGCTTAGTCAAGTCCTTGGGTCTCATTTTTGAAGAGCAAGGAGATAGCAAGTCTTGCCAGCCAGTAAGTAAAGGGGAAAGCAGACCTTGAAGACAGATTGAACCAGGCTGAGGCTGCTTTCTGGGCCAACTGTAACATGAGTTCAATAGCTGAGGCTGAAGAAGACTCTGTGCTTCAAGAAGACCCTCAGAGACCACCAGATGGCAATGAGTGTGCACCAAGAGGAGGAGACCTGAGAAAATAGGTTTTCTAAGATAATGTATGAATATGTATATTAGAGGTGTATAAATTTTGAAAACTCCTTTTCTCAGCACATGCATAAAGAAGGAGCAATCTCCTGCATGTCCAGTGCTGTAATAAAGAGTACCTGCATAATAGTCATCAGACTATTGAGTCTTCTTTCCCAGCATCAGGGCTCTCACAGCAAGGGACAGAGTGAAAGGCTGTGTCTGAAACACATTCACAAAAATCACTCAATGACACTAAAACCAATGGTGATTGTGGTGGTAAAATCACCTCAGGGTTCAGGAAATAAGTAGGATGACAAGGACAAATTAATAATTGAGTTCTTTCCCTTCCCCAAAAGGGGGTCCCAATCAGTCTACTTTAGAGAAGGAAAGGGGAGGTAATTGCAAGAAAGTATTGAAGTAGAGTGATTTTTAGAAAGATGGAAGTGGAATTTGAAGGCACTTAGTGTGCCATTTGATGCTATGTTTAAAGTCACTATCTTCACCTGAGAATTACTCAGTGACTAAAATATTTGTAATGAATTTTTTTTCTATTTTCTTACTTTTTCTAACAGGGAAATATTCATGATATGAAATATGAGCATGATCATTCATTTAAATCTGAATTAATTTATTTAAAGTTTCCTTCTCTTCTACTTTTCCCATCGGTGTCAAATAAGAGTTTTGCCACTCTGCTTCGATACCTTTTCCATTTAAGCACGGGTAACACTGACATGGCACAATGCTGCTAGAAGGTTGATTAATGTTTTTGAGTTGTTTAGTTGACTTGTAGAACATCTCAAGCTGGAAGAGACCAAAAGAATCACCAAGCCCAGCTCTCTGCTCCTGGAAGGACTTCCTTGCATGATTCAAAATCCTATAATTTGGTCTTGTCCTCCTCAAAGTGAAGCTGCAAGATCCAATGTCAGTAGTAAATGGCAGAGGCAGTGATAGCACCAGACTTCCCCCTGCACTTCAGCTAGAGCTGCTGCTCATTTGCTGGTGTTGGCAGTGCTACACTGTGGCTTGCAATTAGTAGTAGTTGTCACACATCTCCAGGGGATAGCTGCACTCAGGGGCAAATAGTGATCTATTCAAAATGTGGTTTAGGAAGGTAATTTGGCACTTTGAGAGGTGAGTAAATTCACCCACTTCCACTTGTTTTTTATGTAGATATGCTACTTGAATTTATTTCAAATAACTAACAACTATATATAACTCTTTTCTGTCCTAATGTTTTCTTTTAGAACTGCACTCAGAAATTGACTGGCAAGTGTTGAATTTAGAGATCAGTAATAATTTTTATTTGAAAGAGGAAATGTGGATTCATATGCTGTGTTCAAAATTTGTATTCTTGGAATCTTTGTTGTTTGTGTGTGTTTTTGTTAGTTTTATTTTGAGAAAGTTCAGCATCACTTTATAGAGAAGGTTAGCTGTCTGTGAGTGGTGATTTACAAAAACAAAAGTATGTAGTAAATATACTAACTTCTCATCTTATTCAGTAATACTGTGTTAAGAAGAGATGTGCGGTATATGCTAAGAATGCATTTTTTAGAGTTTTAAAATAAGATATTTTTCAATAGCTCAGTGTTCCTTCAATTCTGCATTTGTTTTGACAGCTTTGCCATCTCAAGTAGAATTGATTTTTTTTTCAGACTTTAATGTACCAAAGCTTTCAAAACAGTGGAGACAAAAAATAGCGGCTTTGATTTCTATAATAGTCAAGTGAGGTTGTGGTTTGTTGATTAACATGCTTCTGGCAAACAGATTTTTGACAGACTTGTCAATGAGAGGCTGAAGACACTTAAAAAATTTAGAATTGGGGGCATGCAATTGGTCCAAGACAATAAGTAACAGTAAACAACCAATGGAGCACCTCTGCTGTGGAAATTGTTCTCTGATTTGTGGTCTCTAGATAAAGATCTAAACACTAGATTTTAGATGTAGATAAGGATCTATATACTATGGAAGTGCTGTGCCTGCCTTTTAAAAGCATTTTACCTGTTTCCTCATAATGCTAATGCATGTTGTTATCTTAGTAGCTCTGAAAATCATTAAAATTTCACCCCTCTCATCTCTGTCCTAATGGCTGTAGCAACCAGTCTTCAGGCGAGCACAAGCTTTGCTTCGAGATGCTGTGGAGGATAAATGTTTGTTAAAAAGGATTATTTAGAAAATTATATTAAATGTGATATTTTCAACCAGTCTCAGAAGGTTTGAGTTGCAAATAGCTGAAAGCTACAAGAATATTTTGAGAGATGGAAATGGTGGCTGGACCCTTGTTCTGGCTTGGTGCAACAAATCTGATGCTGGTGTTTGGGAGCTGTTATATGGCCATGACTGGTGGCTCAAAGCTCATTTGCCTGCTAACTTCTTCATGTGAATAGAGGAAGAGGGGTCCTCTCTAAACAAGCCTTCAACAATTAGCTGATGCCCTGACCACTTTTGTAGCTAGACCTGCCTTGTTGGCCACTGCGTGCAACATTCACCCTGCATCACTGGCTTTTGGTTAAGGGCAGCTCCTAAAGCAGCTGAAAACACAAGTATGCAGTGAGGAAGGGCAGTGAACCATACCATGGACTCAAAACATAAATCATCTCCATAAAATGAGATAAAAAATCAAGCATAAAAAAATGGGAAAGGTATCTGAAAAGTTTTAAAGAACTTTGGGTTATTTATTGACAAGCCAGCTGAGGAGGCTAAGAGAACAAAGCATCTATGAGTTAGACTTAGAGTTCATAATAATTTCTTCTGTAGTGGGTATAATCTTAAAAAAAAGAAACCAAACCCAAAACTCAAAAAACCTCAGGTTTATCTCACTGAAAACTAGCTGGGAATCTTAGCCTAAAACCTCCTCTGTGGTATTCTTTAGTATGCTCCCACGGTCACTCAGAAGTCTGAAGAGCAGTTTTAATTAAACAATGACTCTTAGCAAGAGAAAATAACAGCAATGTCTTTTACATCTCTCTTCCAGCTTCTTTCCCACGCAGCTCTGCTTGTGCATGACTAAGCAAGTAGCTCAATACAAATAGTAAAATGGGGTGTATATGCCAGTTTTAAATCTATTGAATAAGGATGCAGACATCTCCACTCGATAAGGGACTGCATAACTATTATGCAAAGCTAAAACAAATATTAACAGCATTGAGGGGGACATTCATGAAGGCCCAACTATTTCAGTGTTATTTTTTGGTGGGAATGGTCACCAGAATAGAAAATTACTTCATTAGTTGGTTTTTAGCTACATGAAGTAGCAAGCTACTTCACCATTAAGTAGAATTTCCTTTTTATACTGGAGTAAAGCATTTTTTATAAAAAGGATTAACGGAATTCTGGTGCTCTGATATCTTGTTATGCATTTGCACTTTCAATAGCAGAATCGTTGGAATATTTGCTAACTCCCTGTTTTTCTTAGCTGGAACATAAGGGATGTATTTGCACCTAGAAAAGAATGGTGCAGTAAGAATAACTGGCATGGAAGTCCCTTGCCCTTAGTGAAAGTTATTGTATTTCAGAGGAGAAAAAAAGTCATTGACCAAGAGTATTTTGTTATGCTCTTAAGTTATACTTAAGTTATACATGCATAGCACATGCATTGGTATTCCTGTATATTATGTGAATGCTTTTTTGACCTATACTATAAGCTTCTTACTACAGTAAAGAAATTCCATCAAAATGTGACTAGCTTTTTAAATTATTCAGGAACAGCCACACTGATTTGGATTAAGGCTTATGTACAGTGACATTCTGTGCTACATTTCAGTCTTGGAGGAACACATTAAAAACAAACACTGTGTTAAATTACTGTAGAACGTGAAGATTTGTGAAAGGAATGAAAACTAGAAAGAGTAAAATGGTGACTGGCGTTAGGAAATATTGTCAGCTACAGTGTCTACATGCAACAAATGCTACACTGAAGGAACAAGGGGTATACGATAAGGCAAAATGGTAGAGACAATTATAAACTGATGTTAAATGAAAACTTTTAGGACCTCAGATTAGACCAGTGAGATCCAGGATATCCTGCTTCTTGGCCCTGACATTGCTTAGATTCTACACTCTTGCCACATTTTTTTATTTTGTCCTATCTATTTTTTATCTACTGCAAGAAAAGACCAAGTATGTGTTCTAATCGGATCAGTAGGCAGTAAATAATTTTTTTTTTAACAAACGTTAACTTGGAATAAAATAGTCTAAATATTAAAGGGACATTATTCTTAAATTTACTCATGACTATTTATACCTCTGTGTTCTCCTGTGCATTTGCTGGAGCATGTCTGGCTAGGTGTTTTCACATCTGTCTTGAAAGCCAGCCCCTAAATGTGAAGTGCAGCACTTGGGAACACTCTGTGGTTTTGTGATGTTCCCTAGAGGACTTTTGGCCTGTAAAAAGCTAAGAAAGGATTAGATGAACTTGCAAATGCATTCCTGTATTTTCATCTCCAAGAGGAACAGTGTTGCTCCAGCTTGGTCCCATATGTTACATCACTTCAGACAATGATCTTGCCAGACTAAGTACTGCTGTGTTTGAGAGGTAGAAGTGTTAAGATTTGGAAATCCTCAAGGTAAAACTGGGACTCAAAGGAAACATCATGAATTATTTTAGTAAATCCTTATTTCCTTTGTTTTAATAAATGACAAACTAAATTCTGTAATGTCTGATTTGGGGGAGGGAGTAACACACACCAAACAATAAACCCCAAAAAACATTTAAAAAAAAAACCTGAAAGAAAACCATAAAGTGTCAGAAAATGCAAGTCACTGATAGACTAGCAAAGACTCAATTCTGTGGATGCTTAGATTTCCTAAGTCTTCCATCCCTAGTCTAAATGCCCGCAAGATAAACTTATCAGACCCTTGAAAAAGTACCATCATCCTCAAATACCTGATGTCTTTCAGATTCCTTCAGGAAAAAACAGATGCATTGCAGAAAAGAGAGGCATATTAGCCTGGTGATGCTGCAGATGGAGGAGAGACTTCTAGCAGAACTGGACAAACATGCAGACCTCTAGAAAGCAACACTCTAAAATAATCATGACATAATTCCATGCAGGGAATCTTATGGGAGCTAAAAATTATAATTTTATCTCTAACTATAGCTTGTTTGGTCCTGTATGGGAGAAGAGCTCCTTACAATGGCACAGTTTTTCTTGTTATAACAGTAGGTAGCTTAGATCAGTCTGTAGGTAACTAGATGTTTATCAACTAAAAATGACCTGCTCAAGAAAGATGAGGAAGGATGCATGCTGTGCTTTTAGTTGGAGGTTGATTCTTTATTTTGTTTCTCTCTTTTTGATGACTTCAGAGGCAGCAAGATAAAAGTTTAGTGTCCTTCTTTGACAATTGTTTTTTAAGTGTGCTAGCAGTAATACTTTATTCTGAACTCTGTATATCAGCTTGATTTATGTTAAAACTGTGATACAAATGTGTGATTTTAAACAGTGAGAAAGGAAAGGGAAGCAAAAGTGCAGTTAGTCTGGTGGCAGTGTATGTGATAAGCTTTTTTGCTTGCTGACCTACAATACCTAATTTTGTTTATATTTATTTTTACTCATTTACATTTATTGTAGACCCTTCTGCAATAACTTTGCAAACACTGAGTTAGTCTGAAAAGAATTTTAAATTACTCCAAATCCTGAGTACTTAAGTAGAGGAATGTATTATTATTTTTTCAGTAGGGGTAAGGAATTCTTTGACAATTCCCCTACAAGCACTGCTTGAGCCTGAGTTCTTGGTGGACACCCAAGATCTGAGGGTACTTGGTTATGAGAAGAAGTGAAAGTATCAGACTGCTGATTGCTTTTCTGTGAACACCAAACTGTAATTTCTTTTTTCACTAGGAAAAGGAAAGGGCGAGGCAGTATAAGCAACAAAAGCAGATTGCTGCTGCAGCATCTTCTGTCTTGCTAGCCGTGTCCCGCAGCTCCCAGCTAGCAGATCCACCACTGCAGTCTGGGCCCAATGTGTGTCCCCTGTATCCAAGGTGCTTCTGCACCATTTGAAGCTGAGATTTATTGCTCAGAGGATGGACTCTGGTTTAGCTAGTAGTGACTCACTGGGAACACTGCTTGGTGAGCTACTTATCTAGGAATACTATTCAGTGCCTGGGGAATAGTGGAGGGAAGGAGGTGAATAAGAGGTTGTTTTCCCAAGTATGCCCTTTTTGACCACAAAGTCAGATCCAAGGGGATTTTTAGCTCTTATAACTTGTACTCAGACTCTGGAAAGTCTGCCAGACAAGAGGGACAATAAATTTTTTTGTGATAGTTGTCTGGAAACAGTCCTTTATTTCTACTCTCCATCCCTCTGGGCAAAGCAAATCAGTCTGGTATTGGGGAGGAAGAGGCTGCTCTGTGGTTCAAAGCCTTCTTACTCATGGTTTGTCCCTGGGCTGATTTTCACAGTAAGAGGGCCAGAGATTTTAATCCCACATCCGCAGTGGGGACATTGACTTACAGTATTTGTGGGGCAGGTGCTGCTGCTGCAGAGGGTCCGGCTTTAATGAAAGTGTAGTTTCAAGAAGGTGGTGGGCTGTGAGGGGTGAGATAAAAGGGACTGAAGGAAATTTGAACTTCAGAGATTAGGGAGCTGTGATCTGGGAGGGGGTCTTCTGGGCAGGGGAGATGAGGTGATGAGTCTCCAAAGTCTGTGGGCTGCAGACTTTGGGCAGGAAGCTTGCTTTGTGCCTGGCGTCCCTAACACTTCCATATTGCCTGTTTCCATAAGTGTGGGCTCTGCATTATTGTGTTGCTCAGAATGTTTTTGCAGTTGAAACTGTGATTCACCTATATTCACTCTTTGGGATTGCTTTGCCATCAAAAGCTTTCCTCTAAAATTCCCTGGTTGTCGAAACATGTCTATCCCTCATGTCCTCAGTGAGTTTGGCAAGCAAATCCTGTGCCTCCAGTTTACAATATAACCTGATGATGCAATAAATAATGATCTATCCTTGAAACCAGTTAAAATAAATACATCTTTAAATGTCTAAGTAAAAATCAATCATAAATCTCATACTTGCAGTAATTTCCTTTCAAAATACCCAGGTTTAGTCTCCAGGGCAAAAATAATCTTTTATCTGGTAATGTTAATAACAGGCCATTAGGTATCTTTTCTATGTAGGAATACAAAAAGCGCACATGAGTTCCACCCTCCTTGTCACCCCCAAATATTATTATTTGCATCATCAGCAAAGGTGGCACAGTATGAAGTTGGTATATTTAAAGAACTAATTTGAGGTGGTTGTTTTGTTTTTTCTCAAATGGAATTCATATCCAATACTGCCAAAAACTTTGAATAATATCTTCTGACTAAGGCACGTGTTTCAGTCTTTGGCTTTCATGAAAGCTCCCAAGTGCTTTCAAATTAAGTCAGCTTCTTGATATGCTGGGAAAAGCTGGGATCCCAAATCGGGAAGTGGCTGGCCTAAGGTTTCTCAAAAACTGTTGAAACTGAAGTACAATCCCCAAGTTTCAATCTAGTCAATTAATTTCAGGTATCTGCCAAGTACTGTATCCTTATTTGTGTTGCAGTAGCACTTAGCAAGCTCTGGTGGGGTCAGGGACATGGTGTTGCACCAGACAGCCAGCAACTGTCCCCTAGTTTGTATCTTGCAACCTAAACAGACACAGCTGGGAGTTAAAAGAGGATGGAAAAGTGTTGAAGTGACATATGTAAGAGCAGACCTCAGGGGAGTGAATAGCTTCACCAGGAAGTTCTTGAATTTCAGCCACTGGACAATGATTTCTTCTTTTGAGTTATGAAAACCTCTAACAATTACCTTGGATAAGCCCACAGCCCACTAGTGAGAAACTGGTGAGAGCAGAGCAAACCATGAATCAAATGCAGTACAGGCTGTTGGCAAGAGGATGTTTGTTCTGTTCATAAATGTATCAGGTACACCCTGGAAACTTGGCAAAATATTCCAGTTTAACACAGCACATCAGGGGATTTTTCTCTCTTTCTTTTAATGGTCATATGTGTTGTCTATGCTAAGCCAAAAATGGTACCTTAGTAGAAATGCTGCAATCACTCAGTTGTGTAACAGTCAACAAATGTTTTCTGCAAGGAGAAAATAAACAACAGAGTTTCTGTATTAGCATTGCTATCAGCTCTTTGGATTTCTTTTAACTATCACATGACTAACTTACACATACTGAACACCAATCACTGCTTGGTAGTTATAATTCTGTTCTTGTAATTTTAAAACAACAAATGTTCTAGTTTGCTAAAAGATCTCCATTTCCTAACTAGTCATAAAGAGCAGTCCTCTCAGCAAATGTATGTATTTTTGGACAGCTCTAGTCAGGAGTGACCAGCTGCCTAGCTGCTAATTAAAATAACAGAACTGTGTTAACTCAGCAAAAAGCCAAATAGCAGTTAGTCACCAAACAGGAAAAAAACTACATCCTGTCCTGAAGTTTTGCAGTTAAAAAAAAATTCAAAATTTAAGATTCTTACCTTCCCTATTGGAGTCAGACAGCAGAATGCTCTGGTCCAGAGTTTGTTTTTTTATTTTTATTATTTTTATACATTTTCCTTAAATCAGCTGTGTTTGTACTTTCTCCTAAATTGATGATGATTACTTGAAGTAAATTTTACTAGTGAACAGATGTGTTCTACAGGTTTTATGTGTCTTTGATACAGATATTTGCAGTAGTAGGATTTTTAATGACAACTCGGACATCTTTCCATCATTTGATAAGAATTGTTGCTTTATAGCTCTTAGGGTAAGGCAGGAAGATTCAAAGAAGCAAGGAAGGTATGCTAGTAGCAGACTAATTCTATGTGAAGCACAAGTTGTATGTTTCTGCTCTGGCAAGATGCAATTGCTACATGCAATTACTACAACACTGTACAATTAGAATACTTGCATCAACAAGCAGCAGTACTGGGTCAGTACTAAGAGTTGTCAAAGTCACTTACAAGGAAGAAAAAGGGGCTTGCAGACTGCCTCTTCCAACTCTGTGGCTAAGGACAGCCTGTCCTTTACAGATTTAGCTCTCATCACCTGCATTCCCCTACAGCACTTGGTTATCCATTAAGGTTTATAAGAGAAACAGAATAGCAATTAAGCCCAGCACAGCAGTGCAAAAGCAGTGGAAGCCCTAGGCTTGCTGAGAAATCTATCCATAAATGAATTAACTGCACAAATAATTCCAGCTAATTAGAGGTGTACATTCCCCATATAACTTGATTCTCTCATTTACTTAATTAAGTTGATGGTTACTCTGGGATGGATCAGCCAACTGTTGAGTGGCTATTACAGGAAATATTACTTTGACTAAATCTTTTCAAACAGTCCTGGTTTGTTTTTTGGTTGTTTTTTTTTTTTTTCACAGTTAACTGGAAATTTCCCACAAAATCAAGATAGCTGTGGGTTTAGGTTTTTCTTAAGTTATGTCTTTATGTTTGTTAGAAAATTAAGTTAAATTGCATATACAATTCCCGAGTTCAGCTGGAAAGCAGGGACTATAAACAATGTTTATTGATCATACTTCAGAGAAATGCTCACAGGACTGGCAACTTTCAAAATGAGGACACAGATAAAATTACAATTCTTGGATAACAAATCCAGGTATTCCCAAGATTTTAAGCATGCTTCTTTTGAGGCTATATGACTTCAGGGTCCCTGTCCAGGGGGGAAATGGAAGAAAATTAGCAAGCATTGCTCAGATGATTTCTTCCTAAATGATGTGAGAAAATCAAAGACTTGAAACAAGTTCAGGTTTTTTTCAGATTACCTGTGCTTCTCCCTTCTTTTTTTTCCTTTCCCATTATGTAACAGATGAATCCCACCCATAGCAAATTGCAGCACTGTTTTATGACTTTTGGACATAAAGCTTCACTTATAATTTTGGGATACAAAAATGACCACTTAGTCTCAACATCCAAGTTTCTTGTTCTAATACCCCTTGAACAGCATCATCTCAAATAATGACCATCTGTCTTTCCCAGTTTTCTTTTTCTACTTACACTAAAGAGGGGTAACTATGAAAACACTGGTAGTAATGGAAAAAAATTCTCTTTCCATAAGACTTAATTCCAAGGTCCTTTTTTGTGCTGTGACCAGGTGAGAAATTTGACAGAGATTTTATTCTGCTCTGGTATCCAATGGTGCTGTAATACTTGGAGGTTAAGAATTTCCCTTTTGGGATTTAAGGATAAAGGATGTTAGTAAACATAATTTTTATCTTTTTATGTTTTCATTTAAAAAATAGGACAGAAAGCAAACCATTGGATTAACAAGGCTGGAAAAGCAGATACCTTTTCTTTAAGGAAAGTAAAACTAAGAGAATGTTCTTGCTCTCTGTTTCCTCTGAATCATTAAATGCACTGGATATTTCATTAAGGGAATAATTTAAACAAAAGGCAATAGCCACATTGCTGTTTGTCATTAACTTGTACCTACCAATAAACAAAGAAATCCATCTGTTATATAGTTATTTTCCTCATGGACCCTCAAAGACATGTTCCACATGTCAGTGGTCACAGGGAAAATAAAGGAGACTGCCAGGCCACTTAGGTCCTTTGCAAGCAGATTTGTCTGAAGAAATCTAGAGCAGGTCCAAGACAACAGTCCTTGTGCCTGAATGCCTTTCAGTTTCTCCCTATTGTGTTTGCACTTCACCAGGAAAACTTTTCGTCTGTTGCTTCCATTCTCACCCTCTCCCAATGTGACTTGGCATCTTTATGGAAATTCCATTTCTGCTTGGCCCCATGCTTATTTTTCTACGCTTTATTGTTGTTCATTGTTTATTTTTTCATTTCACTATAGTATTTCCTACTGGCATCAGTGATGTGAACTATGGATGCAGTTGGATCAGGACCATTTCTCAAATGCTTATGGACATGGGAACTTTTGTCTTTAAGCAAAAGGGCAGGCTCACTAATTTGATACATTGCCGAGGCTTTAGTTATTTTTTTTAAATCTTTTTTTATTGGATTTGATCTTCAGCAGATTCTGCAGATGTTGCAAAGCAAATAAACCATATGCAGTGATTGTTAGACATTACTCATGGTGTAATCCCTTTATCCAAATGTAAAAGTTAAACATATGAAACCATATCCTTAGATAACTGGAGAAGTTCAGTGTATACTCAGAAAACCACCAGAACTAATCCGCTTCATTATCTGGTGCAGTCCATGCTTTCTTAGGGAAGGTAGGTAGACAGAGGGAAGATGGATTCATGACTATGCTTTTAAATAAAAGTAAGCTAACCACAAAGGGTCAAATTTGTTGCTGATGTAACAGTGCTGACTTCAGCGGATTTACACTAGGGATTAAACTAGTCTTTTCTCTGATATGTATTTTTGGGATGGAGGGAGGAAGATGGGTTTTATAGAGATCCAGCACAAGATCTGCTGGCATATAAACAAACCAAGCAAAGAATTGTTCCCTTCTCAAACATCTGTTAGCATGAATGTTCAAGTCTTTTGTGTCTGACACAGGTATAACATTAGCTGTATTACAGTAACAAAAAAAACCCAATAACCTCTTGGTTTCTACTTTAAACAAAATAATATGAAAATTACTTTCAGGTGGAGGGAGTGGTGATTTGGCAGGTTGCTTTGGCAGGGCTGTGGATTACACATGAGGGAAAGTTGTTTGCTGGTGGAGCAGACAAATTACTTAACAATTAATAAAAGCAATGCCTTGTGTTTCTGCATGACAAGATGCTGTGTGGGAATTACCCTCTCCCCAGCTGCTTTCCACCAATAAAATATAATCTGTTGTGTAGGTTTTAAAAATGCACACATTGAAGTGGCACAGTGCTCTAGAAAGGAGTAACACATGGCTTGTTTGCACAAGTAAAACTGTAATTACGTGGGCTACAAATTTGACCAGTTTATGTAGACTACGCAGCCCTGCTTTTAAAAGCCTTGCAAAATTTAGACAGTGCTGTAGTTTTCTTTTTCTGTCTGCTTTATCTGAGAGCTTCTAAAATTTTTCTCCCAAGAATTAGACCAGTGTAATACAGTGTGTAGAAAACCATTGTGCGTTCCCAAGCTGTAGATCAGTAAAGTGGGAAAAAGTTTGCGTTGTTTTCTGCTCACGGCTCTGCAACCACATCTCCTTTCATAAGAATACTGCATCATCTGCTCTTGAGTTGTTTCTTCTTCATGATACAGGGGACCTCTAATAGCAACCAATTTTACTCTTACCAAGACTGACTTCTATGTCATACCAAGTTCTACAACATTTCCTCCCTGACAGTAATTTTTCTATCAGGTTTTGACAGTACAGGTTGTTTCCTTTGGGGAAGGGCTAAACTAATTTCTTGGAAGTGTTGCACTGCCAGTAGATGTCAACATTTCTAAAAAGAATTCAGGTTATTGAATGTAGCTTTACTTAATACAGTGTGTGTGATTCACATAGCACTGATTATATTTTACCCATTATAATTAGAAGCAAGATACAGTGAGGATTTCCTCTTTTTGGGAGATATAAATGAATACACCTACTATACTATACTATACTATACTACAGGTAGCACTTTTCCTGAATTAATCCCTAGTGTTTTGTATTTAAGATCATTTTAATCCCCCGTAAACAGCTGTTTTCAACTACAACTTTAATGACATAGGTTAGAGGCATGATGGTGTTATTTTGATGAGAGTACTAATGCTAGTCAAAGTAGAACTCTAGAAACATTCTGGCAGTCTTAGAGATTGGACTTTACATATGACAGAAGTTGATGTGACATTTGCTTTGGGGAAGGGTTTTGTCTTCTCAATAGCACTTGAAATCTGTGATATATTTTCCTATTACTGTGTAAGCATAAAATAATAATTTTGATTCTAGCCCCCCATATAGCCAATAATTGCTGTGTTAGAAGATTGTCTTGGGTTTGACAAATTGGTTCCCTTCATTATATTAAAAGCTGCATGCACCTATATCAGGCTGAATACTTGCAGTNGTATTTAAGATCATTTTAATCCCCCGTAAACAGCTGTTTTCAACTACAACTTTAATGACATAGGTTAGAGGCATGATGGTGTTATATCAGGCTGAATACTTGCAGTTTTCAGAAACTCCTAAATGCAGCATTTTTGCTTGCTGTAGAGAAAGAATGATGGGCTAGATTTCAGCTGATAATCTAGTAAATATCATATAAATTACTTCAGAGAAAGGCTGAGGGAAAATAAAGAATAAAAATCACTTTTAGGATGTGGATCAGTGTGGGAGTTGGTATGTCTCCATTTAACTAACAGATTTGTATCCAGAAATGATGACTTGCATCATGTTGCACCGATTTCAGAGAAGTTTTTAGGTTGATTGTATGGATGAGTAGTGGAATAGGAACTAGTGCAGCATTCCAGAGTTTTCTGGCTCCAGCAGCCCTGCAAGAGTGTGCCTCAGTTGTAGGATGAGTTGAGACTTGCCAGCAAGTGCCACCACTCTCTCCCAGAATATATCCTCGGCCCTGGGGTCCATGCTGGTGTTCTGCCAGAGTGCGCATGTTCTTTGCAACCTCCAAACAGGATCTCAAAGGTTTAACTTCAGCTACAGAGCAGATGTTAAGCAGTTGAGGGTTTTTCTACAGCTAGTTGGTATGCTTTCCTGCAACAAATGTTGTCAAAATGGTTTGCTTATTTTATAAGAGCCCAGTTTTTTATCTGTGATGCATCTGATGTTTCTAATCTGTTTGAGGTAATACAGATTGTTTAGGGATAAAAATAAATAAGCCTCTCTTCAGAGCTATCAGCCTAAGGGTTAGCATCAGTAAAGTGAAATCCCTATAGGCAAACCGTTTTTTGGAATGTTGACTGTTCTGAATTACAATAAGGCAAGTCTACCTTCACAAGACGTTGTTATTTGAACCACAGAATAGACAGTAATGTAAAGGAGGTCTCTCCATTAGGATTTAAGATACCCAAAGGGCCTTTGAATTCAGGTGCTTAGTGTCATATTTTTTTAAGACAAAACATGAAGCTATGTCTTACCAGCAGTAAGGTTTCTTTTGGCCTGTGCTCCTAGAATCTTCCTAGGACTTTAACCCCTAATTTTCTCAGTTAAACTTACACGTAGAAAATTAGCAGGCATTTGGTCTCAAGCAATTGTTCTCTGCACCAGCTAATTCTTGACAATCACTAGCCACTGACCCTCATGGTGTATTGCTGGATTATCTCTGCTGCATTTCTCTCTTGATGTGTTCCACCAAGAATCATCAATGAGAAGGGGCTAATATTGGTCCCCACAGACTCAGACTGAAACAGGAAATAACAAGGAGTGTTATTTTACTTCAACTAATATGCCTTCATGTCCATATATGAATAAATGAAGTATTTGTCAGTAAGGATACCATAGTAAAAAGTTGTCAATATGGTCTTTGTTTTCTGCTGATAGGCTCAAATTGATGTGTTCAGGTGATGTATAAAAGAAACCTGTTCCATCTGATTTTTTTTCAAAATTCCTTATTAAAGACTAATTATCCTTAAACACCTTTTTAGTTAATTTCTTGTAAATAAGAACAGTTAGATGTTTAATAATAACCAATGAAAGCTAATATGTTTCTCAGTTTACCAAGTAAATTCTCTTAAGTGCAGTTTAAGGACCATTAAATAAGATTTCTCAGTAACGTCCCTATAAGTGTACTTGAGTAAACTTTACTTGAGACTTTACCAGTGCTCTTAGGTAAGCAAAGCTTTACTCCTCCAACTGATATCATATTGTATTGAGCATAGTGCAGCATCTAGATGCAGTCATCTTCTATACCCACCATATCCACCTGTGTATATGTGCTGCAGCATGTAATATTCATTCTTTCACCTTTTTCCTAATTGTTTTCCTAACTAATATCTGGGAAATGAAAAGAGGTTGAGCAGAGGAGCATTCTATTCCTAAAAACCTGTAGTGATACTCAAATAAAAAGAGGGATATTATTTATTTAAGTTAATTCTTCTTTGTTTAAGTCCTTAACCAAAGTAAAAAAGTTGTTAAGCACAGCAGAGGCTTAATTAGAATATGTCAAATCTACAGCCTCTTTTTTACCTTTTAAAGTAAAAAGTTATCTTGAATCTTTTTGAAAATCTTCCAGATCTTGAATAGAAGACAGAACTGGAAACTTAACAGGAGAAGTCTTGTCATGAGTTTATAGGATGCAGATGCATCTCATCTCCCAAAGACTCCAGGCAGTCTATGACTCAGACTTCCAAAGGCAGTTCCTGCCCTCCAAGAGTAGATGGAGAGTGTGTCCTCATCCTCACTGTCTCCTTGTCCCAGGATTTAGAATGTTATTTTCTAAATCTTATGGTGATCTCCAGGACAAGAATCCTCTTCCTCTGGAGGAAGCTTATGGCTGCCTGTCTGGTCACCAAGAAAGAAGTCAGATATGATGTAAGAGATAGCCTGGCATCAAGTTGCAATTTGTACACTTCTAACTGCCAAAGAATAATTCTTGGAATGGTTAATTTAATGTTGGGAGCACCGCATCCTTAAGCTGTCATGGAGGTATCATGAATGATGCCTGCTGCTTTATTCTTCTATATTTATGCTGTGACAATGGTTTTGCTGTTCTGAAGTGTAGCACTAATTAAGAGAGCTTAAACAAGCATTTCATATGTTTGATGGCTCTTTTCTCTAGCACAGAATGTCTTATTCAGCAATATATAGTCTTTACTTCTCTTATGTGACTGCTTTGTTGAATTTCCAACAAGCTTGTATGGATTTAAGAAACTGAACTGAAAAACCTCTTTAACAAAGTCAAAAGCACAGAATAACTACAGAAGGATGGTGTTTCCCACTTCTTTCTCCAAGATATATTCTCATAAAATAATCCCTTTACAGCCAATATGTATTCTTTTGGATCATAAATTCTCAGAAGTACTTTTATGGTGATGTATTAGGTCTGACTTCTGGAGGGGACCTGAGTTTCACTTGCCTGGGAGCTTTTATTACAGGTACTTTTAGGAGGGTGATGACTGGAAATAGAAATAAAAAATAAAGGTGGGAAAGAATTACTACTTGTCATAGACCCTTATCTTTCCTGCCAGTCTACAGGGGTCTGTGAAATGGCCTGGATTACAGATCAATAATGGAGTGCTTGTGCTCAGCTAAAAAGACCAAAAGCCTATAAACTTTAAAACACAATATCAGTACTTGATTGGTTGCTTGCTGAGAGTTGAGCTTTACTGCTTTACTCTGGCTGAGATCTAGAGAATATTTATCTTCTCAGTAGTATCAGGAGATGGTGAATGAGCTGCCCTGATAGCCTTGCCAACCTTCTGCAATGACACCTATTAAAATACTCTAAAGGAGTGTGCAAATGTATTACCTTCCTAATTTATTTTTCCTATTATACCAGTTGCTGGAGTTACTAAAAATTGCTTCATGGAAATGTATAAATGGTGTCTTCCAAGGGAATAGTGGCCCCTCAGAAAAAGTCTTTCTCTAGTAATGCTTAAATTACCTTTCTGAATTTTAACAGAGTGTATTTTGTCTTGTTGGTAAGATAGGTACAGTGCTTGGGCAATAAATGCATGCCTATTTTCTAAATGATTCTTTTTCTGAATGGCCCTGAGTGTGCTGAAATTTTCAGGTCTTTGTACACAGCTGGATGTGTAGGTCTAGAGAAGCTCACATATGAACTTCTGCTAAAGATGGCATGTTACACTCCTTCCTCTTCTGCCTTTTAGATAAGGAGCTGGTTTAGATAATCTTGTGAAGGAACTTTAGATACAAGGTTACTCAGGGTGGAAAACATATGTTTGTCAATTTATAAAAATACTTTGGGTGCTTATACACAAATTACACTTCTATATTAGCCCACTTCTAAACAAAACGAGGTGATTATTACCTATTACAGGAAGTTAGATATATGTTTACAAATCTGTACTAAAAATGTAATCTCATCTGCTTACTGTGTAATAGTGGTAAGAGCTTTCCAAATATTATCCTCTGCTCCTCAAAAAGTATAGCAGGAGAACCAAAGAACTTCAAGTGCCAGTTCCGTGCACTAGATGCTTTCAGGCTGACAGTTTTGGCTCTGAGAGGTAGGTAGTATTTGCCATATTTATTACTATTGAGCAACTGGAAAAGTATAATGGAAAAGCATAAAGCGTAGGTGAGCAGACAATTTGACTGTAGAAGAAAGGTTAAAACATAGAAAATCCAAAACTCTTTTCCAAGGTACAGCAAGAATGGGATGGCCCCACAGCTGGAATGACCCAGCACAGGGTAAGTGCTGGCCATACAGAACTGACTGCTAGTGATGGGATCCAGCAGCAGCTCCCAGAAAGGTGAGGGGATGAACCACGGCCAGGCTACCTATGGGAGCTGGGGAAGAGGCTATAGTATGGATTCAGTCTGAGTGGGAATAGTCTTATTGAGGTGGGGGTGTCTGAGCATGAGTCCTACTGCAGACCAGTCAGGTAAATTAAGGCTTGACAGTGCCCCTTGCCTTGTGCACACCCTTCTGTAACATTAATTCTTTTAATCATAGCTATTTATGGTACTGTGGCTGCTGTGTTTCTTAAGCATGACTGAACATTATTATATGAAGACTTACCTTTTTCTTACTGCTTTTGTTAAGGCTCACTTGAACCTTTCTTTGATTATCCCTCCAGGCATATTAACTTAGAATTTACACCTTGATACTTTTATTGCTGCAAGGTGTTTGTGAAACTCTCACAAGATAGCGATGATCTCTTTTGCATTGCTAAGTGCAGTGGGATTTCAGGATTTCAGGAGGACTTCATAAAAGAGCCAGCAAGAGACTACAGTAATCTTTATTTATGAAGCTTGGAAAAAACCCTGGGAGAAACACCTTTGGGGCAAACATGAATTTTCATTGGCTCATAAGGCAATTGAGTTTGCAATGTAGCTTGAGAAACGTCTAGTCAAACCTTCTCAGAACAAGTTCATCTCTGAGATCAGACCAGGTGCTCAGGGCTTGATCCAGTTAGATCTTGGAAAACTTTGAGGCTGGAGACTCTATCAGGTGGCTATTGCTCCAACTGCCTGACTGTCCTCATGAGAAAAGTTTTTCCTTCTATCAAATCTGAACTGCTCTTTTTTCAGCTTCTGTCCACTGTCTACCATCATCCCATCATATGTCATTGTTCTCACAGGCAATGGGAGCAGCTGTTGTGTCATCTCATAATCATCTCCTCTCCAGGATGCACAAGCTACAGCCCCTCAGCTTTTGTTCCCCAGATATGTGCTCCAGCTCCTTATTATCCTGGTGTCGCTCTTCTAAACTTGGTCTACTTTTTTTTGTTGTTGTTCAGAGAGCTCATAGGGCTATTGGGCCATTCACAATTCACACCTTTCCTTCCAAGCTGCAATATGCCTAGGAGACAGCAAAGTCCTCTTACATTTTATTGAATTAGTGTCACCTCTTCTTAGATGCATTTCCATTCACGGCAGATTAAAAACTGTCCGAAGGTTTCTGTTGAATTTCATTAATGACTCCCACCTTCATAAAGTGTCTGAAGCACTACAAAGCATTGCAGCATGGCTCCAAATAGGAGCTTGGATGAAGCTGAAAAAAAAAAGAAAAATAAGACTGAAAGTAAAAAATCAACAAAATTATGGATTAGGAAAAGACCTTAATGGCACAGAATTAAAAGTAATTTGTTCTGTCAAAATAATGGTAGATAAAACTCAGTCTTTTTAAAAAACATGTATCAGTTCTTGTCTGAAATCAGTTGTTGGAGAGAAGTCATATGATAGAGTAACTGCTTCCAACTTTAGTGTTTTTATTCTTTGGAAGGGTTGATGGAGGATCGAACCATCAAAATCACGACCACTGTTGTCAAGCAGATGGCAGACATGAACCTGTAAAAATTTCTGAGTGCACTACAGTCACCTGAGCTACCTGGTTCATGTGGTTTTAAAAAGATCTCCATAGTGTGAACACAAAGTGGGTGTGGTTTATTTATGAAGAGATGAAGTGTGAATTCTTTTCTAGACTGATAACTGGAATTTGTTTAGGGCCAAGTAATACTTTGGCATTACATTTTATGTAAAGAGGATTTCTGCAAATGGAAATAACTAGAAACAGCTACTTCATTTCTCCCAAGAGAGAGCTAAAGCTCCAGATGATGTTGCAAGGGTTATGAATAAGATAGTTTCAGTTCATTCATTTAAGATCATGATGAACTTTTAGCCTTTGGTAAAAAGCTTGAACCAGACAGAAGAAGATTGAATTACATCTTGTCTCATGGGAGACTCTTCTTTTTTGATGGAGATTTCAGGCACTTGGGGATTGGTGTGGAGCAGCTTGTGCAATGTCCTCTTGGCTGCTCCCCAAACCATCAAATCCTTTCCATTGTTTTTCATTGCCAGTACTTGCTTAACCTTCACCAGCCCCTGTATGAACACAGATGAAGAAAAAAGTAAAGAGAATACCAGTCCAGATGGAAAAAGATGACCAGATGTTTTGGTGAGGCTGGTGTTAATACATTAACAAGATTTTCCATAAATGTAAAATTTGTTCCTGAGCATTGAGATATGCCACTTTTTATTATCCCATACCATCCCATATCCCATACCAAGTACATAACTTGGACACTCTTATTCTTGACTGGAAGTTCCTTGAATTATGTAGAATAGAACAAATAATTCAAGAACAAAAAGCAAGAATCATTTGCATCTAGAGCACACAAATTTACTTAAAAAGCAAACCTAAAAAACTGAAGGAAAAAAATTTATTCATAATTAACTAAAGGTATAGAGACCAATTTATAAAATAAAATTATTCACTTCACCCAGGGCTTCTTTATGATTGCAGTAGTATAGTTAAGTATCTTTCCTGACTTTATAGAGATTGCACATATTTAAGAACAATGTGAGAAAAAACAGTTTCTTGAAATAGATGGTTGGCTGCAGTTGTACCTTGGCACTCTCATCTTTGATTCTCATCCCACACAGCATATGTTGAAGAACCTGCAAGTGGGTTACTTGATAGTTTTTTGTGGCTGTTACTTGGCTGTGGCTTTGGTAGAATTAGGCACATATTGAATAGAGACGTGTCAGGTTGCTGAGATTCAAGTGCCAAACTCTGTTAAGTGTAGCAAAGTCCTATTAACTTAGCCACATCTTGATGAAATTAAAAGATGCAGAGATAAGTGTACATGAGATATAATTGTGATGAAGTGGAGATGAGTTGATAATGCAAGTAGTCACATTTGTGGAGAAAGAAAGTTGAGTCTTGTCTGAATTATGATCTCTGAGCTTATTCAACACAGAAGGAGTCAGGAAGACAGTTGGTGCACTTCCTCTTCTGTAGAAAAGCAGATTGCCCCTGACTGTATTTCAAGTTATCATCTTTCAGATCCAGTCTTTCATCCTCTTCTGGCCTGCACTTGCTGCTGCATCTCTGTGTTGCTCTCCCAATGTGTTTGCAGTACTGCTCCGAGTTCTTCAAAGATAGAAGTGCAAATGGAAGAGGTCCACGTTGCATGTCAGACTGTGAAAGGAAAGCATATATATCAGGATACAGTTTATATTTTAGCCTCTTCAGTTGATAAGCAACACCAGTTGGGTTATCACACACTTTTTGGCACTCAGCTTGATCACCTCGAAGATTGCACCTGAACAAATTCACCAAATGGGGATTTTCTTCCTTTTGCTTCAGTTTTAATCTAAGGTATAATGTTATGTCTTCACTTTCTATTCTAGCAGAAGGTTTGCCTATCTTCAGAACCTTACATCCATGAATTAATGACTATTTCCATGTGTAGTAATGTACACTAATCACCACTCTGCTGCCAGAAGTTTGCATAGTGCTCCAAGCTCACATCTCCACAGCTGTACAGAGTATTGAGTCTTGTTCTCAGAGATCTGCAAGACCAGAATATTGAAAAGGCTCACTCTCACAGGAAACTGCTCTTCTTCTGATTGAAATTTGCTGTTAATCTCTAGAAAAATGTGAATACGTTTGTACTGGTTTGCGTAAATTCACTGCATGCTTAAGTTTGTATGTGCAATTGCAGCTCACTTCTATAAAGTTAGCCATGTACACAAGTTTATAGTGCTTTGCCATGCTGCTGGTTTTACACAGCTAACATCTGGGATGTTCACTAGTCCCTCTATCTGCTGTTGCTGAAGAGAGTTGTGCTTTCTGTATGTACTTGCAGAATACCATAAGGCAATTAATGCTAAAGGCAGTTTCTCTTCTGCATAGTTTTCTAAAGGGTGCAGGAGTTTCCCTTCATCCCAGGAATAGCCATTGATGTCTTTCAGAATGCTGCTCCTAGGACAGCTATAAATTAGCATAGTATGTATTATGATAAAGAAGGGCAAGAGATTGCAAGAGAGTTGAATAGAAATTAAATTCACCAGAAGGAAAAAGAATTAATAGGGAGAGAAGTAGAGCAGCTCCTGAGGAACAAAAATCTTGCAGCATATAAGTGACAAATGTAGAGAAGTGAGAACATATAATATGAGTGCGTAAAAATTATTTGCTGGTTACAGAAGGCTCTGGGTAGATAAAGAAATGGGAGCATGAGAGTGAGGTGAGATAATGGGAAAAGTAGCCTCATGCTGTGAGTTTAACAAGAAAGAGGGAAACACTTCATATTCATGCTGTTCATATTTAAGGGTAATGTGAACAGGAGACATGCATCCATGTACAACATGAAAAATTCAGCAGATGAAAGTACTTTCCCCTTGTTTCGGGATGGTTTGTTTATTTAATTTAAAGTAATCAAATTTTCAAAAACGAAGTGAAATTTTGATCTAATAAAAAGCTTACAATAGTTCATCTTAAAGTCTAATTTAAACAACGAATTGATAAAGGAGCTTTGACTGCATGTGTTTTGTAGGCAACTAAGACACCATTACCCCAGCGTGATAAGATAAAATACTGTATGCGTATAGGAAAATGTTTCTTTCTCCATCTAGGAATTAATTTAACAAAAAATAATGCTATTTTATCCTTTTCTGAAGTTTTTGGATAATTATGTCCTCTTGAAATGGGGAGAAGGTTTTCCCCCTCTATGCAGATAAGTTTGTCTGAATTACACAGGTGCAGTTCCCATCCTTTCATTTCCAATGGCGGAGTTTGGTTCCATGCATACTATCAGGCAATCCAACTGCAGTATTTCCCTCATGGTTTGAAAATGTGAGTAAAGTTATATATTTCCCATTTCTTGACTGCTCTGGCATTCCTCCATGACAGGGAGGAAACACCTTATAAAATTTCCATTGGCCCCAACAAACAGAAACATCTGTTGCAGATGAAGGAAGCTGCAGCCCATCACTGTGGCCCTGGGTTGGAAGAGGAGAAGCCACCCTGGGGTGCCTGTGGCTGCGAGAGGGAAGGAGTAGAGCAGGTCTACCCAGGGTGCCTTGGTTGGAAGAGCAGGTCACACCCTGGCTGTAGAGAAGCTACAACTGAAAAGTGCTCAGAGGGGTTTTATAGAAGAAAAGAAATGCAGTCCTCAAATTGGATAAATGCAGCTGCTTAGTGAGGAGGGTTTCTGGAAGTGACTGGATGTGCAGTCCCCTCTTCTCTCTCAAGGCAGGAGCTTCAGTTCTTTAGGGTGAAGCTAGGGAGAAAGCAGCTGCTGCTCTCCCACCTCTTTTGTACCAAATAGAGATGCAGAGCTGGCAAGAGGCAGTTTGCCCTGGCTGCTGTGCTTGGAGACTAATGTTCTGTGCAGGATCTGGGTAGGTGCAGTGCAGGATTTGCTTGTCCCTGAGCTCCATTTCTATCCATAGACCTGGGTCTGGGGGAAAGATACTTGGGTGTGTCTTGAAGCTGCCAGATTGTAGGGGACTGTGGAAGTACTATGACCTGTCTGACTATAGTCCCCTTGTGCCTTTGAAGACATTGTGAATTTATTCTGGCTTCAGTCTTACTCAAATATATTTTTTCCTTTTTTTTTTTTTTTCCTTTAACTTTCTCCTGCAATAGAAAACACTAAGTAGCCCATTGAGAAAAATAAAAGCCCTTATGATATGTTTAAGTCTTATGGGAACATATGAAAGAGATGATTTTCCAAAAAGCAAATAATCGTAATGCTGCATTCAGATTATGCTGAAAATTGAGCAATCAAGCATTTGTGCTCACTCTCTCTTGAGGCTCTGATTTATAGAGGCTCCACATATTACTGCATTTCCATGGTCCTGCCAACTACCCAAGTGTGTGCTTGCAGCTCATGGTTGGTACAAACCAATGCATTCTCTTTTAAACTGAACAGAAGAAAATACTGAGCTAGCTAGCATTGGCTTATGCTTGCACATAGACAGTTAGGGTTCAGTTGACTTGTGGCAATTTGCTAAGCTAAGAATGAATGAAACTTAGTTGAGAACAGAGAATACTGTTTTCCTGCTGCAAAAGGCATTTTCTGCTGCAAAAGGCATTTTCCGCTGCAAAGGCATTTTCCACTGCAAATGTCTTTAGTAGTTGAGGAGGCCTGTTGCTCCAATAACATCATCCATGAGGAAAACAAGACAGGTTATATTCATTGGAGATTACCTCTTAAGCGGAACGGAAGGCCCAATGTGCTGGGCAGACCCCACTCTCAGGTAAGTCTCCTGCATTCCTAATGCCAGGGTTAAGGACATGGACTGGAATCTCCAGGACCTATTACGGTTAACTGACTCCTATTCTTATTTTCCTAGCAGGTGGAGAGGAGACTGTAACTCGTAGACCCAAGGCAATCAAAAGAGACTGAAGAATCTTTGGGAAGTTGTTGAGGCGATCTGGATCACAGGTTATTTTTTCCTTGCTCCTTCCAATAGGAGGAAAAGAAATTGGAAGGAACAAATGTATCTAGTCAATCAATACATGGTTCTATGGCTGATGTCACAAATGCAATTTTGGGGTTTTTGCCAATGAAATGGCCTTTACAGCACCCAGAATATTAACACTGAATGGGGGATATCTGTCTCAAAGGAGAAAGAGGGTCTTTGCACAAGAGATTGCAAGGTTATTTGGTAGAGCTGTAAAGTCGATAAGAAGGGGAGGGGGATGATATCAGATTTGTCTGTGGCAAGCTGTGGGACACAGCAGGATTAGGGGGAAGGTGCTCAATTGGCTGCACCCAGATGTACTGAAGGTACTGCATTAAAATTTCAGCCTATTAGAGAGGAGCCAAGGGCTCCTAAGGCAGTCATGGTAGACAGGGAAACATCTAAGGAACAACTCAAGGGGCATTCAGAGCAACCCGAACTAGTGGGAGGTGCCCCTGCCTAGGGCAGTGGGGGTTGGGACTAGATGATCTATAAGGTCCCTTCCAACCCAAACTATTCTATGATTCCTCTCACAATGTTGCATGGTCAGCAACCCAGCTGAAGTGCTGGCAAGATACAGGAGGAGTTGGAAGCTACTGTCCTAAGGGGAAACTATGAAACTGTGGCCATCACTGAAACCTGGTGGGATGAATCCTGTGACTGGAATGTGGCCATCCAGGGGTACAGGCTATTCAGAAGGGACAGATGAGGCATGAGGGGTGAAGGGGTTGCTCTCTATATTAAGAAAAGTTTAGAGTGCAAAGAAATATCACTGAAACATAGTCAGAGGGAAGCTGAAGGCTTATGGGTAGAAATTCAAAACTAATGCAACACAGAGTGTCTATTACAGGAAGCCTGATCAAAAGAAGCTTATTAATGAAGCTTTCCTACTCCTGCTACAGGAGGCATCACACTCAAAGACTAAAGCTTAGCTTGGCACAGGATGCTAAAAACAAAAAGAAGGGGTTCTGTAGGCATATAAACCAGAAAAGGAAGCTTAAAGAAAGGGTACACTCTCTGTTGAGCAAGAGAGCTAAACTCGAAACAACAGACAAGGAGAAAGCCAAAGTACTTCACAATTTCTTTGCCTCAGTCTTCCCTGGCAAACCCTCTCTTCACATCCAAGTTGAAGGAATGCTAAATAGACAACGGGGGAAAAGTCTCTCATGCTGTGAGTGAAGACAAGGTTCGTGACCATCTGAGAAATCCGAATGTCCATAAGTCTATGTGACCTGATGAGATGCATCCCAGAATACTAAGGCAATAGGCTGATGCAGTTGCTAAGCCACTCCGTGATGTTTGAGAAGCCGTGGCAGTCAGGTGAACTCCCTGGAGACTGGAAGAAGGCAAACATCGAACCCATTTTCAAAAAGGGTAGAAAGGAGAATGCTGGGAACTACCGACCAGCCAGTCTCACCTCTGTGCCTGGGAAGATCATGGAGCAAATTCTTCTAGAAGCTATGCTAATGCCATAGAAGACAGGGAAGTAATTCAAGACAGCCAGCAGGGCTTCACCAGGGGCAAGTCTTGCCTGACCTAGCTACTGGCTTTCTACAGTGGACTGAGTGCATCATTGGACATGGGAAGACCAGTGGATATCATCTATCTGGACTTCTCCAAGGCCTTTGACACAGCCCTCCATGACATCCTCTCTTAGTTGGAGAGGCATGGATTTGATGGATGAACACCTCAGTGGATAAGGAGCTGGCTAGATGATCACATGCAGAGGGGACTGGTCAGTGACACAATGTCTGGGTGGAGAGGAATAACAAGGGATCTGTTCTGGGACTAGTGCTGTTTAATAGCTTCATCAATGATATAGAGAGACGGTGGCACTGAGTGCACCCTCAGCAAGTTTTTGAATGACACAAAGCTGAGTGGTGCAGCCAACAAGCTGGAGGAATGGGATGCCATCCAGTAGGACCTGGACAGAGTCATGAGGTGGAACCCTGGCAAATCTCATTAAGTTCAACCAGGACAAGTGCAGGGTACCGCACTAGGGATGGGTCAATCCTTGCTACCAATACAGACTGTGAGGTGATGTGATAGAGACCAGCCCTGCAGATAAAGACTTGGGTGTAGTGATGGATGAAAAGCTGGACAGGAGCCGACAGTGTGCACTCGCAGCCCAGAAGGCAAACTGTATCCTGGGCTGCATCAGCAAAGCCATTGCCAGCAGGTAAAGAGACGTGGTTCTTCCTCTCTACTCTGCCCTTGTGAGACCCCACCTGGAGTACTGCCTCCAGCTCTGGAGCCGTCAGCACAAGAAGGGCATGTACCTGTTGGAGAGAGTCCAGAGGAAGGCCACGAGGATGATAAGAGGGCTGGAGCAGCTCTCCCATCAGGACAGGCTGAGAGCTGGGGGCTGTTCAGCTTGGAGGAGGCTGAAGGAAGACCTCATAGAAGCCTACCCAGTACCTGAAGGGGGACTACAGAAAAGCTGAGGAGGGGCTGTTTGCCAGGGCATGTAGTGATAGGATAAGGGGCAATGGTTTTAATCTAGACTAGGGTGGGTTTAGATTTGACATTATGGAAAAGTTATTCACCATGAGCATGAGGGTGGTGAGGCACTGGAACAAGTTGCCCAGAGGGGTGGAGCCTGGAGGCAAGGCTTCATGAGGCTCTGAGCAAGCTGTTCTAGTGCAGGATGTCCCTGCTTGCTGCAGGGGAGTTGGACTAGATGACCTTTGAAAGTTTCTTCCAAACCTATTTTCTATAGACTCTTTTGAGGCAAAGAGCATCATTACTGATTGTCTTCTTGTTCTTTAAAAGTGAGAATGATAAATACTGTTTTCTATTTCACTTGGAGTGTTTTGGGGGATTGCTGCATTGAGGGCTGGAAATACCTAGATGATTATAAACTGTAAGATTATGTTGCAAAACCAGGTAATTTGAAAAAAAGTGACCCTGCTCCAGCCTCCACTAATAAGTATGGAACCCCATTTAGATTTATTATTTTGTATTTTGGAGGCAAGAAAAGGACATAGCAAAACCTCAGATTTCACAAGACCGCTGAGTCTGGATGTTGCTTTCTATGTCTCCACACACTGTATCATGTTAAGTATTCCCCTCTTGCAGATGACATGAGTCTTAAGAAGAAAGAAATGAACGTGTATATCTAGCGTGTGAATTCTGCCAATATGTGAAGCATTAAGCTCCATCAGAATGTTTGAGGGCCAAGAGAGCAGGCTGATATGGAATCCACATTAGATTTGATTATTAAATGACTTGAAAGATAGATGTAGTTATTAACACAGCACACCTGCAGTTCTTCCCCATGCACTTTGATCTAGCAGATGATAATTTGTAATGGCATTACCTTAACCACTGGCCCACCTGCAGTTTGTTAGGATGGCAGCCAACGTACATTATGGCTCAGTTACTGGCAACGAAGATGTCTGTCAAACAGGAAAAAAAAAATCAATTGTCATTTATCAGCAACCCTTCACCCAGGAAAGTGCTGTTCATGAGGTGCTGGTGTTGTCCACTTCATCCATATCTACTTCACAAACATCCATGATGTTTTTGTTTCCTGATCACCTCCCTAGCAACTCTCATGTATTTGGCTTCTAGCATGTTGCTATTTGGAAGCACCACTAATGACAGCGGATGGAAGAATGGCTTCTTGCTGGCATGGGCCAGGTGCCCGCTGTTGAGGAGTGGTACTCCACCAGGCTGCAGCTGACAGAAGAAGGTGCTTGGCCCAGGGTAGAACAGGTAAGAGGGGACTACTTCCGAGTCTCATCATCTGGCAGATAGACAGAAGGAGCAATCAGGCTCATGCCAGCAAGACAAGAATTTTAATTGAGAACAAAGCCACTCAAACTCATTAAGCTGGTCTTAATTTGTAGCTTAAAGGTAGCTAGTTTCCATTAAAAAGATATAAATATGTGCATACTGTATGACCTGCTGGGTGCCTTGGGTTTTCTTTCCATGATAGAGCTTCCTGGGGGCTATCCACCCTCCAAAGGGAGTAGATAAAGCAGGAAGGAAAAATTTGAAGTTCTCACTGCAGTTTTCACCAGAGACTTTGGTTTGGGGAAAGATTTTGTTTTCCTTCTAAGGGAAAAGACAAAGCTCTGACATCCCAGGGCCCTTTTCTCAGGTTGAGACATGATCACATCTCCAATGAAAGACAAATGGAAATATCTTAACTTCTGCAGACTCAGGAAAGCAATAAAAATATTTTACTCTTACCACAGTGAGAGCAACTAGGGCTTTCCATCCAAGTCTCTGTGCCAGAAGAAAAACTTTGCCTGTCTGCATCCAGCTAGCAGCTTATCTAAAAGCAGTAGATGCTGAGCTGAGCATTGTGCTCCCAGGTGTTTCAGAGTATGCTCCTCACTGTGGCCTAGGATTATTAGCAGCTTCTTTTTGCTTTTAGCATCTTCATCCTCATTTTCTTGGAAAAGAGACAGAATACGTACAGCATTTCCAAATGACAATATTATATATTTCATTCTTACTGATGTGCAGTATTGCTGTTTCCTCTTTTTTGCTCCAGCAGTAGTTCTCCAAGTGTGTTACTCAAATGTCAAACACAGAGATGGAATCCTACAGGCAATGTCAGGTATGTGCATGCACACAGTATGAAAAATGGTCCTTGAGTCTGCTGGTTAGTTCACATGTGGTACATCTGTAATATATGGCCAAAAAGGGTTGAATGTGTTTGTGGAGCATGTCATATTACAGTTTTGGAACATTCTCCTCATCCCCACCTCTTTTTCCCCATACTCCTGTCTGCCCCCAGGCATCATCTCTGAGCAAGAGAAGCATATTTCTGCAAACCAGCTAGCAGACATCTCTAAAAGGCAGATGAAGGATAGATTTAAGGTTAGAGAAAGAAATGGAGGAAATAATCTGTCTATAGCTTCATTATGTGCTTGGCATACCTAGCTATGTTTCTTGAATTTGCCTTGCACCGATACATACAAGCAGATCTTCTGAAAATTCAATATTTCTGATTAGTTTTGTTTTCCCCTCACCCAATTATGATGTAGTCATATTTCAAATCTGAGAAATAAAAACATAGCCTGTCCTCCTCAGGACATTATTAGTAGCTACAGTTCTGAACACTTTTTCAACCTGCTAAAATTATCTTTTCTTCAGATAGGTGCACAATCTTGTAATTTGCTGCTCATTTCAGAGAAATTTATTAATTAAAAAAAGGATTTAGTCAATTAATCATATTGAAAATAGCCAAAAAAAGAGGCAGTTGAAGGACAACTGGATTTATATTTCCATGATTTGGAACCATATAGGCAAAAGGAAGGAGGAAGAAAATCTAAAACATGCATAGACTTACAGTCAGGGAAATTATAGCTACATATTATGAGGATATTTCTGTCCTTCAGACAGCATGTGTTAAATTAAGAACAGTTGATAGCGTCCTTCAGGAAGGACATCTCTTCACTCCCTAAAGCTATAAACTCTATGACACCACTAGTGATGAATTCCTGGGGGTGTGTTTGAAAAAATGCCCATGGATCTCCTGTTCCCCAGTGCCTTCAGGAGCCCACTCCCCACCTGTGTCATTGTCGAGGAACGTCTGAGGACGCCTTCTGGCTTTCTTTAAGAAATTAAATGACAAAAAGAACATAAAGCAATTCCCCTGCTCTAGACGTGGATCCATATTTGACAGAGCAGAAGGCAATGAATGTAATTCTGGCATGCACCATCACAAAACTCCACAGCATCTTGGTACCTGCTTATCAAGTACAGCAATTTGATCAAATAAAAATCCCAGCTGATTTTGACAGTCACCAGGTGGTGTGGATGCTGTTGCCAAAACTAACAATGCATCAAGTGAAAAAGCTGATTACAGCTACAGGCAAAATCCTGCACAGAATTATGAGTTGTCTGATCATATCCCATTTTAAAGAGAATGGTTTACAATCTACTGCTAAGCAGCTGTATTCCAGACTTTACACTACAATTACAGTTGTACTGGTACTGCCTGCCTGCCTGCCTCCCTGTTTATGGGAATCTTCCATGCATGAAACCTCTTGGATAACATGACAAAATAGAAATCATTCTCACAGTTTTGGCATGAATGAATGAATCTGTGAAGGTATTTTGTTTTGGAAGAGGGTAGCGACTACATTTTATAATGTACTTGTGTTTCAATTTAAGGCAATACAGTGGAGGGGCTAGGAGTCCCTCAAGGGCCTCAGACGTCTGGGATCACATCAATAACAGCACAAACAACAGTAATAAAACAAGCTCATAATGTTCAAGGATTCTGCTCAGTCAAAGGTTCTGGAAATGATAAGCCTCATCCAAACTTCCGTGCTCTCAGTAGTAAGTAGAAACATAGATTAAAAAAAAATAAATTAGAAAGGCTTTCTTACAGTATTTTCAGTAATTAGCAAGCTGTGCTAAAGGAGTGAAAACATTCAAACAGTAAGTCAGAATTTAAAGTGCAGAAAGATTTAGTGGAGTTTTTCTGTGTGTTTTATTCTGTGGATTGGCTACATTATTTTATTTGAAATTTATTTATTTATTTTATTTACTTGTAAATGTTGTAGTTGCTTGTTATTTCAAGATATTTTTTCTTTATATTCCTTATATAATAATTTTAAGCACCTTCATCAGAGATGCATGAAGCTTCTCCTAGATTCCAAATATGACTATAAATATAGCACATCCATTTCATATGGGAGACTAATTCAAAATGTGATTTTAGTTTTAAGCAAGCATTTTTGACCTACCTTATCAGACTGAATAATTTGTGGGTTTTTCAGGAATGTGGAATGGGAGGGAATGTGGAAACTCCATACTTCAAAAGTTATTATTTCTATTTAAAAAACAATGTTATAGAAGATGCTGCTGCAAAAGCTGCTCCCTTGCAAGTTGCTTTTCAAGTACTTATAAAAATTCTTCAATGTCTATGACATCTAAGATGTAGCATTTGTGGGGATATTTCTGCTTAATAGTAGGCATATGTTTATGTAAGATGGAAGAATCTGTTGCTTTAAGAAATCAAAAACATTCTGAATTTTCCTCTATCTGTGGGCTGCATAATGTTGGAGTAGCTGCTCTCACATTGTGCTCTTTTGGTTGCTCATGCTGTTTCTCTGTACAGAGACTGAACTATGCACTCTGAAACAGTGAAAGTGAGATGCTAACTCTATGGACTTGGACTGCGTTTGATGAGCAAAAGTGCACTAACTAGCAGGAAAAATGTTTTGATTGGTAAGGTGTGCCAGACTTGCATTCCTTATACTTTGGCTTGGAGGGAACATGTCACGTCCAGGTAGCTCTCACTGATATAGTTCGAGTTTACAGAAATAGCCACTAGTAAATATTACTACTGGGGGCACTGGACTACTCTGTGTGTCTCCTGTTGATTACATTATTGAATAAAATTCTGGAAAAAGCATTATCAGGAACCCTTTTGACCAGGAGTAAAGGAAACTATTAAGTGGTAAGAATCTTGGCCATATAATTCTATCTTATTTTAGTTGATCACTTCAATTATTTACCATTTCCTTGACTGAATTTTATGGCAGCTTTTTCTTGGCTGTTTAAGGTTTTTTAGATTTCATTTCTTAAATAATCTGTGCCATTATTTTCCTTTCAAATGTGGTCTGAATAAGGGTGGCTTTTCCTGATGTTCACTTTTTCAAATCTGAAGAGAAAATTGAACCAGAAGTGTCCTTTGATAATTTATGATCAGAGAATGATCTTCTTCCTGAGCTTACCAATAACAGAAATTATGATTTGATTAATTTCAGCTCCTTGGCCCTTCTAAAAGTTATGGAGATGTTAAAGGATCATTATGATTTTAAAGTCACTGAACTGGGAGCTGAGCTTTCTGGTTGGCCTTCTTTATTGGTTTTCTCAGACTTAAAGAAAGAGGTAAGCAAACAGCAAAGCCTCTTAGTTTTTAACATTAAATTTTTTATAAATGTCATCTTTTACATTCTCCTCATATGGTTTGGGAGAGGTTAACTTTTGGTTGTTATTGCTAGCCCAGTTAGTAGGACTTGGGAGTCAAAAGTGGAGGCCACTTCCAGAGTATTGTGACTGTTCACCTCTTCTTTTTTGCTCAGGATTCACTGAGGATTGTTTCTCTGATTCACAGTTACAAAAATTTACAGCTCTTTGCAAAGTACATTGAGGGCAGAAAGTTTTTCTAACAATTGCAAAAGACTCATCAGTTCATAGGGTTACAGGCTTCCAGTGAAAGAAAAAGTTTGGAAAATAATTTCATTAGATTTAAAGTTCTTTTTCATTTAATCCAACATTACTTTTGGAAACTACAGAAACCTTATGCTTTTTAAAATCAGCTTTTGCTTCTCTGAACATTCTGAGGGCCTCATCTGCGATAAATAAAAAGAAACTTCTACTTTATCACAGATGGAGGGTCAATACTCTAAAAAATAAAAATTCTTTGAGAGTAGAACCAAACCAAATTTTTTTCAAGCAGCACTTTATTGTTTCACAAATTTTATATCAAATAATTCAGGTAAGCAAAATAAATATTTTTAAAATCGGGAGAATTATACGTTGTCCTGATACAGAAGGGGCACTTTGGTCACCCTGAGGGAGATATCAGGAAAGGTTAGGTGAAGCATCCAGCAGACAGAATGGAGTGCGTAAAGGCAGCAGAAGTTCAAAGCAGAGCATTTTGACTATGGGGAGTGAACAAGCTGCAAAATGAGACTTTTTCCAAAATACAGAAGCAAGAGCACAAGCAAGACAAAAGACCTTGACAGCAACGAGAAAGGGTGGAAATTTTTCCTGTTCACAGGAAAGCACTGACAACAGCTTAGGAACAGAGGCTGGAAGCAGCAGGTGCAAAAAATGAAATCTAACTAGCATGGGTGCTCTTATGGAGAGGGCTTAGTCTCGTTTCGCTTTTGTGACCTTTCTGAGGAGCCATTCAAACCTTGTCTTGCTAATGCAGTATTTCTGCCAGGAGGAGTTCAAACCATGTGTCCAGTTCGTATCACTGTTCATTTCATGGGCTGACAGGTAGCCATATGTCCTGAGGCTTTTTCTCCCCTCTCTCCTTTTCTCCCTGAGTTAAAGAATTTTCTTTATCTGCCACTGTGTGAGAAATTGCAAGTGCTCATGAGAATAAATAGCATCTCGGTGAATTAAAGAGAATGGATGGCAGGTTTTAAAGAGATCTTTCAATTTCTTGAGTTGTATTCAATATTAGATCTTTTCTGTCTATAATGAAAGTATTCTTTTTTGTCTTTATTGTTGCATCCAATTTGATTCACATGATAAAAACTTCTGGTGATGTTTCTATATTTGCTTTATAGCAAAAGTTTACTCATGACAGATGTTTTTGTGTGTTTAGTTGCATTAACATATTGTTGACTTTTTTCTGGTAATCAGTAGACTTTACACCAGTTTACTCCAAAGGGATTAATGAATGTGGAGGAACCGAACAGAGATGGAGAAGGGGATGTTAGTGAAAACCTAGAGAAAATACAAGTTTTAAAATGCAACAGTAACAGATTTTGTTCAGCTGGTAAGAAGGCAAACGCATAAACCAGTGCAGCTGCTGAGACTGTAAACCTAAGAAATTTTGGGGAAGAAATTGATTATTCCACTCAGCAGGACTATTGGGATTTTAACTTTTCCAGTGATGAATTCCACACAGAATGACCTACCCATGAAGGTATATGTTCCTCTGTTTTCTCACAACACTTAGCTCATCACTGGGAATTCATATCTGGGTTGACCAAAAAGTCACTTGTCTTATAACAGAAAATCCAAATATCTTTCTAAGAGGCATTACTTACAGAAAGATATTAGATGTACTAGAGTTGTAAGAGTTTCTTGCAACGTAAGTCTTTAGTAACTAGTTGAATTATCAATCTGCAGTAATTTGCGTGACTTGACAAATGTGGCTTTTTTTTGTAACTATATTAAAAACTAGAAACTTTCAGATACCAAATGAAAATTTATTTCTTTGGCAAGTAACGGATGTTCTTATTGCTGTCTCTGTTTCATTTTAAAAAATTAATATTTTAGAGGTCAAGAAATTTTATTCTCACTGTGAAAGATAAAGAATTACTCAGTTTATTACTCTGATCTCTGTACAAGTCATAGCACAAGCTAAAGATGATCTTAAATCACATAAACTAGAGTGACTGCTGAAGCTACATGAAAGAATTACATAGAAAAACATTTTTACTAAATCAAGTTATTATTGGCACAATAGACAGGAGAAAATTTGAACAATTTGTCTAGAATTTATTCATCAATGTGTATGAATGCTGAAGAGATTATTCATGATTTCTGCACAAGGGATTTCCTGCAGTCACAGCTGGGTGTGGGTGCAGCAATAAGGCAGCCTTCATGGTGCTGGAGATGGATCATCCTCAGACAAAGACAACTGAACCTATTGCCTTTTAGCAAGCAAAAGTGTGCATGCAACTATCACACAGAATCACACAGAATGACCCGGGTTGGAAGGGACCTCAAGGATCATGTAGCTCCAACCCCCCTGCCTAGCAGGGCCACCAAACAAACACATTTACTAGATCGGGTTGCCCGGGGCCCCGTACAACCTGGCCTTGAACACCTCCAAGGATGGGGCATCCACAACCTCCCTCGGCAGCCTGTTGCAGGACCTAACCACTCTCCTAGTAAAGAACTTCCCCCTGACAGCCAACCTAAATCTTCCCTCCTTCAACTTGGATCCAACTATGTATATCTTTGACCACAAATGTAGATGACTCCCTATGGGTTTGTAAGTGGCCTCAGCAAAGGTAATTGTTATTAAATTATATAAAGGGAAATCTAGTTGACTTCTGAGTTTTGGGTTGGTTTTTGGGTTTTTTTGGAAATTACTGCTGGACACCTGGATGTCTTTTCTTGGTTTCCCCCCAACCCCTTTTTCTCTGAAACCATGCACTATTTTACATTAGACTGGGATGAATGATGATTGTTTACTGTATAAAGTCACTTTCTCTGCTTACAAAATAAGTCATTTTCAAATCCAAGAGCAATTTACACAAAATTTTACAGTTTTATTGGTCTCCAATGGCAAGATATAATTTCAAAAACAGACAAACCATCAAGAAAACAAGAATTTTCTTATGCCTCTCTCCCTACTACTAAGTAGTCAGCTGGGGAAGGGGAAAGGAAAGGAGGAAGTAAGCAGTTGATATTAATCTAAGTAGATGGTTTTGCCAAAACTACCCATGAGACACCAGCAACTTTTTCTTAAGAGATGAAGCAATCCTTCTCTGTGATATTTCAACAACTTTTTTTTTTCCCCAAAGGAAATGCTTTTCAAATTTTGCAGTACTTGATTGCCTTGAAAATACTACACCCCAGTTCCTGAAAAAATAGAAAATAAAGTACAGAGACTAGGAAAAATCAATGTTTTTGTCACTTGTTTTACAAGGAAAAGTCTAAGGACTGTTAATTAAAAACAAAATTCCAAGATAAACGCCAAATTGAATGAAATGGAGCATCATGTGCACAACCTTCCAGTGTCGGAGAACCATGCTGGAGAACAAGTGTTAAAGGTACCTACCCAACGGGATAAGTGTTTTATATACCTTTATGTCTTAAGTTAAAGAAGGACATTTTAAATAAAATCAAGCAGATAGGACATCAGTTCGGTATGAACTGGACAGCATGAGCACTGAAAAAAGGGAAGATAACCTCTTAAGCTAAGAAAACTAAACCAGGAAAGACAGATATCATTGTCTATTCTGGAAGGGGCTACTTTGCTTTATTAAGAAGGGTGAAGTGACAATAACTGGGAACTGGAAGAATCTGAGAAGAAAATACTTCAATCTGAGTGTTTAGTGGTACTGACCAGTCCTGCAACAACAGAGGGAGCAGAGAAGACAATTTTTGTCTCTTTTAAAAAGAAAGGGAGCAGAAAATGTTGGAAAGAGAAAAAGAAAATAGTGGAGAAGTCATGCTGAGTCATCACTTAGTGTCAGCAAAAAAAGCCTGAGCAAAAACATTCAATCACCTTAAGTCATGTGGACAGTTGGGGAACAAAAATAAATATGGGAATCTTCACTGCTGAAGGATTTAAAAATAGGAAAACGGGAAAATGCATGATGCGAGGGTGTACCAAGGGGAAAATAAAAATGATTCAGAAATAAGGTCAGTTGAGAGTTTTTTTGACAGGATCATTTTAAAACTTCTGCTTTTAATAAAACCTGTCAGTATGGGCAAACTGCTATCAGAAAGTTATCCTTTTAGTTAAAATTAGAAAAAACCCAGAGACCAACCCCAAAATAGCTTGCATGATTCCTGAGGAAATGCTGCCTCAAGATGTGGAAGGAAAACAGCGCATGAAACTAGTATGATATTAGCTATTCCAGTGTTATTGAGCCTCAAGTTTATTGTGAAAATCGGAAAAAAATTGTACTTAATTGCTAGCTCTGGAAGTACAACAATGTCCAAGACAAGAGTACTACTGTTTCCTTACATCCCTATTTGGAACTTAAGACTGAGGGACATATTTCTGTCTTAATTAAGTGAGGGTTTTTTTAAATATCTGCAAGTTTATTTACAGATATTTGCAAAGTGTTACTAGAGATTTCAGGGTTTAAGTTTGTTCTTTGTCTTAATAAACAAATCCATTTTAAAGTGTCCTAATTTTAATCCATAAATAAATAAATTTGCCACTGAACATAAGGTAAAACTGCTGTCATAGCAGAGATATTTGTTAGCAGTCTGGAAAAGAATGCAAAGAAACCCAAATGGATTACTAATTCAGTAACCTTGATTACTAATTTCAGCCCTTGAAATTACCATTTAGAAGTTTTTAGCTTTTGTAATATCTACTGAACAATCTGTCTGACCCAATTTATCATACCAAATGTCCAGAATGCTAAGAGTGACAGCTGAGCCATATAACACTTTAAAAGTATTTTTTATACTTCTTGATATATTGTACTCTCTCCTTTCTAACATATCTGTTCTGCCCAAGTACAGATGCAGGGACTGCTGAGGGAAATTATTATTATTCTAAGGGAGATATAGTTTTGAAAACAGAAAATCTCACCTGAGTCTACCTCAGCCTCACTAACCAGATTTAATGAAGTCACTGAAAGGTGATGGATATTATATTTGGTGCTCTAAAAAAGGAACATGGTTGCCTACTCTCACTGAGGTGATCTGAAGTATTAGTGAGTATAGAACCATGTAAGTACTATACTGTGAAACCATAACAAATAGTGAAGTTTTTATTCTATCCTCTCAGTTTTTTGACACCGGCTCTCCAACTCAGTTTTGTGACATGGGAAAAAAGTCAGTAAACATAATGATTAGAAAAATTTTTAGGAATTTAAACTTAAAAGTGACTTGCATATGTAAGAGAAATCACATACCTTTAAAGTGAAATTGCATATTCATCCCCAGAAGTATTCCAGACAAGTAGATAAAGTTAGTAAATTAAAAAAACTAGCATTACATTGCAGCTTTGGCTGTGACAAACATATAAGACAATCTTAATTTGAGGTTTTTAAGTCTGATTTTTCTTTCAGTATAATATATATTTGAGAAAAAAGAACAAATTTAGTTAATTTTTTTATAAACACCTCTATTGGAAGAGTTGTAATTATTTTGCTGAAATCAGCAATTGCTCTCAACTTCATAGCAAGACATATATCTATGCTGTGCTTCTTCAGTGATGTTCTTATACTTTCATCCTCCTCCCTGATAATGAGTGAGGATCATTAGAGTAGGTCACTGAAGAAGATTTAATATGTAGACCATCTGTTTGTTTACTTTTGGTGAGTTGAAATTAATTTATTCGTTTGCCAGTCACAACTGCTTCAATAATTTCATCATCCCTTAAGTGATCTCCCTTTTATTTTTTCCCTCTGAGTACATTTTCCATACCTGGGATGACAGGAAACAATGGTCTGGAAGAAGGAAATTAGCCTGAGATTGCTCTTCTGGTCATGCAGCTTTGTCCTATTCTAGAGAGCAGATTGTGCAGAAGTACTTTCTGAAGCACAAGCCAAAATTCTTGCTCAGATATGTTTTCCTTCTGTTAAATATTTTAGCAAAACCACTATCTGTGCTCTCTTTTATTCACTCTGCCTACCCCACTGCCCCTTTCAATTAATTTGTCTCATGGACTTTCTAGGTTTCCTTATGCAGTTTGCTCAATAGCTGGATTTTACAGTGCTGTACACTGCTTTATTGTCCCCAAAATCTCTTAAGAACAACTCTTAAGTTCTTATTGTAAAACATTTAACTTCTCTATATAACCATAGCACAGTCTACTCTGCAAGCAGTACAGAGCAAAAGGAAGAAAGACAGAAGCTGGTACTAGTAAATATATATTGCTGATATTTAGTTATGTTAACGCAAGAAGATTAGTCTTGTCCAAAAAAATGCCAGACTTGCCAGACTTTAAATTTTACAGAAGTAATCGATCATTACTTTAGCATCAGCAAGGTAGATATTAACCATCAGAGAGAAACTCCCTTAACTTCTCAGGACTGAGAAAATTAAGCTCTTGACTCACTTTTATCACACTGAATATTCAAGTTCATTGCCTGTCCCACAGTTTAAATGAATGATGTACCTAATCCACGGATTAGAAAGGCACATATAGTAATTAAAAGGAAAAAAAAAATGTTTAGAGATAGCAATTGCCCATTGCTGAACTCTTTAGCAGATCAGTACTTTCAGACTATAAAACTAATTCTTCACCTTGCTCTTTTCAACCAGTCCATGAACATCACATCCTTGTATCACATCATGTACCTATGATTATTTGGTTTTACTTTTCTGGGATCACTGCATGCACAATTGACATTTAAATATCAGCCAGACAAATTGTATGAGTCACCCCTTGCTGATGAAGATCATGCAACTAACTGCAAGAAAGTTTTGGGCAACAATGATCATCCTATTATGAACTTCTTCCTACTTCTCCCTGGTGATTCCATTTAAATACATTCTGCTTTACAAAGGAAATCAAAGTTGGCAACTTTGATCAATTGCAGTCACAAATTCTGCAATGAAGTGCAGTATACTAAGCAAGAATTCATTCTCCTGTCCTGTAAATGTTAAAAAAATCAAATAGATCCTGTCCCTATTTATTTTGAAAATTTTCACACAACATTGAGAACTCTCACTCTCAGCATATCTTGTCATCCTAGGTGCTATCCATGCCTTTCCTTGTATCTATGTACAGCTTGACACAAGGCATATGTAATAGTTCTCCCTCAAAAGTTACAAAAAATATACTATCTTCCAAGATATCATGGTGAGAAAATGAGAGAACACTATTCTGCAGTCACTGAAAGTGAAGCTTAAGACAGAACAACTTAAAGCATTTAAAAATGGGAAATTGTTCAAACAATATATGTATCTCTTGTTTCTTCTGTTTGCATTATGTATCCATTATGTGTTTAGTCTTACTGCCATGACCACTCTTTGATGTTAGTCATGATTCACATTACAGAGGAAAGACAGAGATTTCCTTTTCCAGTTTAGCTCCAAGATGCTAAAACAACTCAAATTTACAGATAGTAGAAAGTGCACGCAAACACATTTCTTCAATGTAAAAGCTAAGGCATTCCTTTTGGAGCTTTCCTCCAGTACTGCTTCTAGGTGCCCATCCTGATCTCCCTCTCTTGCCTCTGTGGGACACTAAACATGATCAGGGTGTTTTGTTCCTTTTTTTCTTCTGTCTTCTTTTGCTTCTCCTCTTCCTCAAGTGCTCAAGAGAGTAGAGTTAGAGGAAATTAGAATGCTGTGGTAAGGAACTGTTCTTGCCTAGAGAAAGTCCCCATGCTCTTTTTGAGTCCCCTTGCTCTGCTTGGAGCCCCCTAAAATGTGGTTAATCCCACAAGTCCATGCTGAGCCTTACGATGCTGCCTGCAGTCCTCTTCCTGTTGCTCTGCTGAGCTCCAGCTGAGACAAAGTCACCTATTTACTTGCTAGAAAATCTGTCTTTTTTCCCACCAGTCTGGGTATTCTCAGTTTTGGCACTGCAGAACACCTGATGAAGTGCTGAACAGCATGCTGACCCCAATGAGATTGATGTCAGAAACCCAAATAACTTGTGCAGGGCCAAAGTTTTAATCCTGCTGTGAAATGAATAGAATTTGGAGATTAGGTAAATGAGAAAGGGAAATCTCATTGTTTTCCCCATCACTCATAAATAGATTCACGACACATGTAAGGGTTTGAATGAAATGGCTCTTCATCAATTTTCAGTTTGAAATGATCAAACCAATGCAAGTGCCTGTAGTCAATTATTTTTCAAGGTGAGATAAGTAGTCTCTTGCAAACTAGGCTGTGTTCTTCTATCTAAAAACCTAAATATCCAAAATTTACAGTGGTTTCTACTTTATTAAATCTACAAATTTCATTGTGTGGTGTGATTTAGAGACATTTCCTTCATATATTGTGTATACCATTTAACAATGTATTTCAGAGAGATAAAGTGTCTTCAGTTCCTGATATATTAGTGAATTTAGTCTCTATGCAGAGTGGGTGAAATACTGTAACTCTGTAGGATTACCAGTAACTCCTGCTTACAACAGGCAGGCCAAAACCTCTGTACTTCTACCTTGATGCATTCTTCCCCTCTCACCATAGACAAATTAGGACTTTGTATGTATGTTAGTGAACAATTGAAATTTCCTCCATTAAATATCTATGTCTTCTTTCTAAAAAATTAAAGTGAAAAGAGCCTTAGTGAATCTTATAGATCTTTCTAGTCATTATTTGGAAACTTCCTGAAGTGAGAATATTTAGGAAGGAGAAAAATCAGTACCTTTGTATATCTTAGTCTTCAAGACCTAATAATAATTGTCTTGGTCCTTTATGCTGTCTGTGAGAGAGAGGGAGGCTCTGGCCAAATGAATCTTCTCCTGTACCTACTACCATATGGAAGTGCTTTTCAAGAAACTGTTCCTTGAGGGTTTGGAAAGCAGAGGAAATGATTTTCATGATTGTTTTAGGACTTCATAAGGATGGGGATAAATTCTTTGCCTCACCAGCAACTGACAGCTGGTGCAAGGGACCATGCCAACCGGAAATTCAAATTTTCTGCTGGATATCAACGTCATCCCTACTTAACTCTGGAAAGTGGGGGTAAAGAACAGTCTGTGGTTAAAGTCTATGGCAAGTGAAAGCATTATTGCTGTTGTGAAGAGCTTAGGGTTTCTAGGCACAAAGCCAGCATTTCTTCCCCCTTATTTAACAAGCTGGACTCCAGAGATGTTAATAATTTCAAGTGGCAGATTATAGTATAGAATGGTGATGAGGATATTAAGTGGGTTTATTTAAAGTCATTGTGGAGGGTGTTTTTTTTTTCTTCCTAACATTTTTCAGGGCCAGATTTAAATTCCCAGAGTTTTAATCCAAAAGGGACTATTACATCAATTTGATTGAACTCCTGTTTTCCACAGGCCATTACACTTAACACAGTTAACTGTGTGTTGAGCCTAGTAACTTGTGTTGGCATAACACATAATTTCTGGAAAGGTATAAATTTGTGACTTGGGGTTATTGCACTATGTTCCTCAATGGTGCATTTTAGTGCTTTACCTGGTGTACTTATGGATGTATTGATCTCATCGTTACTAGTTTTAACTGAAGTTAGTTTAATTGCCAGCTATTTTACCTATTGTGCCTTTGTTATAAAGGATTGAACAAACTTAATGTGAAGTTTCTTTGATAATCATAGAAT
>VZTY01031473.1:0-22915 GCA_013400935.1 Turnix velox
AACCCAAACGATTCTATGATTAAAAGCCAGGAAGATGACATACAGGAATACAAAGCAGGATAACCCACCTGAGAGTGTTTTACCTCTCCATAATGAGCTGGAATCAGGGGTTCAGGCACAGGACACCAACAGGGAGAGCTGTAGCTCCAGCCCAAGCAGGACCTCACCCAGCCTGTATTGTGGCCTCTCCCCAGAATGCCACAGCTACAACCAGTACACCTTGGTGGAAACCAGCAAACCAGTTTATCAGCATGTACCTACATACCTATATATATATATACACATTCCTATTACATTGTAGGAGGGAGGGGATGGGGGATTTTTCCACTCGTTTTCCACTACTCTCTGCCACTGCCTTGACCAGATGTTCCCAAGCCTCCATTCTGAATTACATCCCACCTTCTCTGCATGCACAATCCCAGAATGAATCGCATTTAAAGAATCAGCCATTGCCTAATTCAGTTTTCAGACATGGTACGTGCTGCTTTTTGATCAGACTAGTAATGAGTTATGTGAAAATTTGCTGTGGGAATTAATAGGAGAAATCCTAAACCAGATTAATTCTTGAGACCCCATTTTAAGGTTGCCTTAAACCAACATAAGTCTCTGGAACTGTCTTGACAGCCCCTTTTCTGGGTATCTGTTGCTCCTGCAGAGTTTCATGGGCTGGAGTGGACCTAAGCAGCTTCAAATTCTTGTTATCAGGATGATTTGATGTTTCCCAAACCAGCCAGGTTCCATGACACTGAAGCATGTCAGAGCTTCTGTGCTGCACACCCCAGGCAAAGGAAAACCAAAGGTGGAGAAATAGTTACAGAGCTCTGCTGCCAGAGCCAGGTAGATGCTCTGGGGATGGCAACTCCAAAGCTGTGCATAACTCACCCTCCATTTTTAATGCCATGGAAACCGAATAATGAATCAGAAGTGCTGGTTACTCTCCTCACCACACCACAGAATCATAGAATGGTTTGGTTCGGAAGGGACCTTAAAGATCATCTAGCTCCAACCCCCCTGCCATAGGAAGGGACAGCTCCCACCAGACCAGGTTGCTCAATGCCTCATCCAGCCTGACCTTAAACACCTCCAGGGATTCAGAGGGCATCCACAACTTCTCTGGGCAACCTCTTCCAGTGTCTCACCACCCTCACAGTAAAGAATATCTTTCTGATCTCCAGCCTGAATCTCCCCTCTTCCAATTTACATCCATTATTTCTAGTACTGCCATCACATATCCTATTAACAAGTCCTACCACAGCCTATCTGTAGCCCTCTTCAGGTATTGAGAAGCTACTATGAGGTCCTCCCTGAGCCTTCTCTTCTCCCATCAGAACAACCCCAACTCCTTCAGCCTTGACGTGCAATCCACTTACTAGTTTACTTCTGATAATGGTCCATTATCTCAAATTCCTAACTAGTTATCACTACCATACTTTTGACAGTTCACAGTTTAAAAGAATTCCTGCTTTCTGGGGAATAAATCTCATTTGCCATCCTCCTGCTGATAGGAAGAACAAATAGGGTCTTCATTCAGCACTCTGTTCTTCTTCAGCTGTTCCCAAACACCACCAGTGAGTCACATCATGTGTGTACCTGAGGTGCCCAGGGCTGCTGCTGCGCATCACTGACTGCTCCCCAGCAGGTGACAGAGGACAGAAGCAGCAAGGGCTGAAGGAGTCTTCTGTGGGTCAGAAGGTACCTTTCAGATCATCTTGTCCAACCATGAAACCAACTATGGCAAGCCTTGGACCTGGGCAGAGAGTTGAACCTTTCACTGTTAGGTTAGGAGAGTGAGCTACACACTCAGGCTTTATAGCAGGGAAAGAATGAGTTTATCAGAACCAGAGAGCATTTCTCTGGGGTGAAAACCAGTTCAGAGGGGCTCTTCATTTCTAGGAAAATGGAAAAGATTCAGGGGAGATTCCAGCTGGATATGAGGGTGGTGAGAGACTGGAAGAGGCTGTCCAGAGAGGTTGTGGATGCGCCCTCCCTGGAGGTGTTTGAGGCCAGGCTGGATGAGGCACTGAGCAACCTGCTGCAGTGGGAGGTGTCCCTGCCCATGGCAGGGGGGTTGGAACTAGATGATCTTTAAGGTCCCTTCCAACCCAAACCATTCTATGATTCTAGGTGGCTGCAGCCATTGGAGAAGGAATTTATGATGGAGCCCAGTATTGACCTCAGAGTCTGAAGAAATGCCCTGTATCCAGCCACAGGCAGTAGTGACCAAACAAATCTTACAGCTGGAGCAAACTTGAAGAAAGCTGGTTCCTCACTTTTGTTCCTGGCTGTACTGGGGACCATTGAATTTGTTACTTTTATGCCATAGGACCTGCATCCCACCGAAATAGCCCTATGATTCAGAGAGCCCAGCAGTGGTGGCACCAGAGGCTACATGGAGCACATGCCTCTGAGGAAGCCCTCCAAGCCTCCCCTCGCCCTCCAGCACGGAACAAATGACTCACTCTTCACTTGGATTCAACTCCTGGATGATTATTAGCATGATTATAATGGACTTGGTTACCTTATGCATTGAAGCTCTCTGAAATCATAGTCCTTTCTTTTCCTGTCCCTCACATCCTCTCTGTCAGTGTCACCAAACTCAACGTCACCATTTCAGCTAGTCCTTCTCCCCAATGACTTTTTAACTTGTTAGCTCAGTTGAGTTAAATCTGGAAGAAGGATAGAGGTCACAAGAGTAATTAAGATCCTTAATTAAGTAATTAAGTTTCACAAAGTAATTTGTTTGAGGTAGGTGGAAGGAAGTGGGCCTGTGTGTCTACCAGCTGGACTCAGGAGCTTGCTACTTACTCCTTGGAGACATCAAGTTTCTTACAGTGTAGCCACAGTGTAGCCACATGAGGGCCCGGAAGAGGATTACTAAAACAAAGCAGAGGAACTTGCATAGGTGTGCACCAAAGTAGCAGAAAGTCTTCACAGAATCACAGGATGTCAGGGATTGGAAGGGACCTGGAGAGATCATCTAGTCCCATCCCCTGCTGGAGCAGGAACACCCAGATCAAGTCACACAGGAAGGTGTCCAGGTGGGGTTTGAATGTCTCCAGAGAAGGAGACCCCACACCCTCTCTGGGCAGCCTGTGCCACTGTTCTCTCACCCTCACCAAGTTTCTTCTTATATTTCTGTGGAACCTCCTGTGTTCCACCTTGCACATATTGCCTCTTGTCCTGTCATTGGAGGTCACTGAGAAGAGCCTGGATCCATCCTCCTGACACTCACCCTTTACGGATTGATAAACATGGATGAGGTCACACCTCAGTCTCCTTTTCTCCAGCTGAAGAGACCCAGCTCCCTCAGCCTTTCCTCAGAAGGGAGATGCTCCAATCTCTTCATCATCTTCATGGGTCTGTGCGGGACTGTCTCCAACATTTCCCTGTCCTTATTGAACTGAGGGCCCCAATACCATTCAGTTTAAAAAAAAAATCAGTCAAGAGAGACAAATCCATTGGAAACAGCATTTGATGAGATCTGCTGCTGAGGGCACTTTTATCTTCCCTTTGCCCTCCTGTCTACCTGTGGAAAATGTCCTCGTTCCCACCAACAATTCTCTGTTTCCAGTGAGAGTGCAGAGAACAACCAAAATAATAAACCCAAAATTCTAATAAAACCCCTAAGTTCTTCTAATGTAAAAGCATTAGAGAAATCACCAGCAAAAGGCCAACACTGAGTTTTTCTGCCTTTCCTTACCCTGCAAATACATTGCTTTTAAAACATAGAAACATAGAGTAGTTTGGGTTGGAAAAGACCTTAAAGATCATCAAGTTCCAACCCCCCTGCCATGGGCAGGGACACCTCCCACTACAGCAGGTTGCTCAGTGCCTCATCCAGACTGACCTTAAACACCTCCAGAGAGGGGGCATCCACAACATCTTTGGGCAACCTCTTCCAGTGTTTACTACCCTCACAATAAAGAATTTCTTTATGTCTAGCCTGAATCTACCCTCTTCCAATTTACATCCATTATTTCTAGTCTTCCCATCACATATCTTATTAAGAAGACCTACCCCTGCCTTTCTGTCGCACCCTTCAAGTATTGATAAGTTACTCTGAGGTCCCCCATGAGCCTTCTCTTCGCCAGGCTGAGCAACTCCACCTCCTTCAGCCTGTCCTCATAAGGCAGTTGCTCCAGCCCTTTGATTATCTTTGTGTCCTCCTCTGGACCTACTCCAACAGCTCAATGTCCTTCTTATGTTGAGGGCTCCAGAACTGGACACAATATTTGACGCGTGTTTGACTGTAAGCAAGTAGTGGATCCCAACATGGATTTGCAGCAGGAGCAGCAAGAACTTGGCAGTGCCAGTGCCTCCTGTGTTTTCTGAGCCCAAGAACCTGTGGCAGGTTGTGAGGAGTTCCAGCTCCACCATCCTTGGTGAGGTCACTTCTGCTGGTTGAAGCTGCCTCTTCCACAGCAGTGGTCCCTAAAATCCTTCTGGAGCTATCAGTCAGCTTAATTTCTTGGAAAGGGATGTGGAGGAGGAAGGAGGACCTCCTGGGGAATGGGGCCATGCCTGCTGGCCTCTGCCCACCTCCCATAGTGAGTCAGCCCCGTTGAGTCACACTCGACAGGCACTCTGGCACTCGTGCCAGGACATTCCTGTGGCTGAGTCACAGCAGGGGTTCTGCTCCTGCCACCAGCCCCAGAGTGTTTCCCAAGGGTTGGTGGGGTTACCCCCACTGCCATCCCCAGCCTCCATCCTGAGCTCCAGGAGTCCAACCCTCTGGCACTGACAAGGAGATGTGGCTTTCAGAGGTGGGGCAAGATTTCCACCAGCTGCAAGGGCAGTTTGAGTGCTCTGGATGCTTCACTTAGTCTCCCTGCCAAATCGGGCTGCTTTTCTGACCAGGCAGCCATGTGGCTGAAGAAAAAAAACCCAAAACCTTGTTCTTCACTCTTTGGAAAGTTCTTCAACCCTAGGTGTTCCCTGGCTGGGTTCACCTGGCAGAGGGGAAGCAGGAGGAAGCAGCAGCAGCCTAAGCCCAGAAGGGTCATGGTAGATGCTGGAGGAGAAGCAGCAGCCACATGCTATTTGGGGTAAGGTGAAATCTCCCCCCTCACTGCCATGCTGGTAAGTCACACGTGCCACTGAATCATAATTCCTGTCAGGGACCAGGGGACAATAAAAGGGAAATGTAATTAAAATGTTATGTATTGTAGCAGCATCATTTTAGGGGTGGGGTTTAAGTGCAATGAAAAAGGAAATAAAAATTCCATCTTTTATCAGCAGTTCTGGCTAACTGGGGAGGGAGCTGTTGAGTGGAAGTTAACAAATGTGATGCTCACCTACACGAAGGACTGGAAGGATGAGCCTGGGAACTACAAGCCTGTCTGTCTGAGCGCGGTGCCAGGGAAGGTCATGGAGCAGATCATCTGGAGTGCCATCACACAACAGACACAGAACAACAAGGTGGCTGGGCACAGTCAGCATGGCTTTATGAAAGTCAGGTCCTGCTTGACCAACCTGCTCTCCTTCTATGACAACATGACTGGTTCAGTGGATGAAGGAAAGGCTGTGGATATTGTTTTCCTCATAAAGCTTTTGACAGTCAAAGCAGGCTTAGATGGGATATTAGGAAAAAAATTCTTCACAGTTATGGTTGATAAGCAATACAAGAGGCTGCGCAGGGAACTGATGGAGTCACCATCCCTGGAAGTCTTTAAAAGATATGTAGAAGGGGTTCTGAGAGACACAGTTTAGTGGTGGACTTGGCAGTACTAAATTAATGGTTGGATCTGATGACCTTAAAGGTCCTTTCCAGCCTAAATGATTGAAAATTTATGGCAAAAATTCCCTGCTTTTGCCAGCAGAAGGCAAACACAGAGGGTGTTGAGCACTGCTATATACCTCCTTGGAGCCCTCTGCCTCCTCATGCTGCAGCTTTTCAAGTTCAGAGAGTCAAATTCTGCTGCAGAGAGATTTCAATAGACTTACCAGAGCTATAATTTGTTTTATTTTTTAAAATTCTCTTTAAAATCATATTGAAGACAAACTATATCCTGTTCTCTTACTCCCAGTGCTGTGGCTCAACAGTTTGTTCTTGGCTGGCTCACAGGTAGTAAAATTTAGTAAAAAAATAACATAAAACTTACCTAAAACTTTCCTAACAGTAGTTTCATCTTGTTTGGGTTTCTGAAAGCTTTCTGAGGCTCAGAGCAGAGACTCCTCACAATGGAGGAGTAGAATGGCTAGGAGGGCAAATTTCTTGCCTGGCTTCAGCCAGGTTTGCTGGAGGATGGTAGCAATGAATTCAGGAAGCTCTTTCCCTTCTGGATAGACACATCCAGACCTTCAAGGTGTTGAGGTTGTCTGGCAGCTGAGGAATAGAATTATTCAGCTTTGTTACATTCTTCTTAACAGAAGAACCTCTCAGAAGGGAGCTCTCTGAGACAGCCAGGGCTCCTGGTAGGACAAGGAATCCTGGTTTTCCTGTGCTGGGCAAGTGCACAGCAGCACCCTAAATACACATTTTGAGCACTAATCCCAAGCCTTGCAAATTTGGGCTAACCTTTGTTGCTCTTCCTTTCCTTTTAAGGTTATGTCATCATGTTGGAGTAAGGTCTTTGAAAAATGGACTATTTCTAGTCATGATCAGGCTTTCTACACCACTGTAGGTCTGATTTAAGGAGACATCTTTGCAATATAAAAATAATAATCACTGGGGAAGGATCAAGTCCTCTCTGGGAGATGGAGGAAGCCATCACAAAAGTGCCAAGATGGGGACTTTTGGGGCCTGTTTAGACCAGAAGTCACAAAGCCCAGAGGAAAATGAGGGCAGGTGCTTTGGTTCTGAAGTTTCGATGCCATCAAAATTACTCCAGACAGACCTAGGACTCAGTATGTGGCATTGCATGTTTGATGGAGGTTGAACCCAAGGCCAGCTCTTAGGAACAAAGATGGACAACTTGCAGAAACAAAAGATGCCCAGACTAAGTGAGCTGAAAGGCTGCAAAGCCTCTTCATCAAGTGTGTTGCTTAGCAAGTTGATCTTAGAATAAATCATAGAATAGTTTGGGTTGGAAGGGACCTTAAAGATCATTGAGTTCCAACCCCCCTGTCATGGGCAGGGACACCTCTCACTAGATCAGGCTACTCTGTCTCATCCAGCCTGGCCTTAAGCACCTCCAGAGAGAGGGCATCCACAACCTCTCTGGGCAACCTCTTCCAGTGTTTCACTACCCTCACAATAAAGAATTTCTTTATGTCTAGCCTGAATCTACCCTCTTCCAATTTACATCCATTATTTCTAGTCTTCTCATCACATATCTTATTACCTGCCTTTCTGTAGCCCCCTTCAGGTATTGAGAAGCTACTCTGAAGTCCCCCCTGAGCCTTCTCTTCACCAAGCTGAACAACTCCTTCAGCCTGTCTTCATAAGGGAGTTGCTCCAGTCCTTTGATCACCTTTGTGGCCTCCTCTGGACCCGCTCCAACAGCCCAATGTCCTTCTTATGTCGAGGAAAGATTTTCTTTTTCAGCCAGCCAGCTAAAAATAAAACCTTAGCTAAGCCTAACATGCTAAATACATGAGTTGAGGTCACTTTCTGGTGGCAGAGGACAGGCTTTAAGGATGCCGGGGGCAGAGCAATATTTATAACCGTGGCTGAGTCGTGGGACCTGTTGGTCAGTGCAAAAGTGTCCTCCAGCAACCGCTGTGCTCCCCAGGGGAGTGAGAGAAGAGCCTGGCTGTGAATCTGCTGGTGGGATCTACAGAGGAATGCTTGCCAAAGGCAGCTACAAAGCCCTGATCCCACTGGCAAATCCCTGCCCTGCCTGGAATCCAATGCAGAGCTGCCATCTAAACCCCAGATCTTTCAGCGTGGCAGCTCACGTGGCTGCCATTTCAAAGGCGTGATGCACAGCCTGTCTCTGCACTGTCCTTTCCCTCTCCAAACCTATTTCATCTGTAGAAAAGTATTATGTGACTAGTAATCTAGGAAAAGGCAATATAAAGCCCAAATCAATTGGTAAAGGAAGAGTTCCAAGTGGACAAAACTGAAGCTGGAGTGTGTGTTAGCCTCACAGAGAACCATAGGGTTGGGAAGGGACCTTCAGAGTCCATTTAGTCCAACCCCCTGCAGTAACAGGGACATCCTGCACTAGATGAGGTTGCTCAGAGCCCCAGCAAGCCAGGCCTTTATGTCTCTAGGGAAGAAGTGGTCTTCTGCTCCCACTCCTCATGGCATTTAGGCTTCATTGTGGCGGCATCAAGAAATGATCCAGACAAAAGAGATGTTCGCTCTGGAGGAGCAGAAGCTCAGAGTATTAACAGATACAACTGTACAATATCCCCTCCATATCTAAATAATATCCCCCACTGTTCTCATTCTTAAGACTTTAAAAAAAAAAATCAACTAAAGACCAAACCCACTAAATACTAAATAACAAACCTACAAACAAAAATCCTATTCTTCTGACTGTCTCTATTCCCCGGGGAATGTCCATCCTTGCCCCCCTCAGGCAAGGTGAGCACACACAGCAGCAAAGAAAAGCCAGCCCTACCCAGCAAGTAAGTGCTGGTGTCTGTGCCAAAGCAGCACAAACAGGGAGAAAACAGGGAGAAAAGCCTGTTTTCAGTAGAAGACCTTACCTTTCAGTTTCTCCTGCCTCTTTTTCTTCTGTCTCCTTCTCTCCTGCCCCTGAGCTTCTGCTCCCTGCTGTTTTCTCGCAGCCCGGCACCTCCAGGTGTGCAAAACTGGTTTTAAAAACTGACTCCAACATAGTTAAGCAATGTTAGATAGTGCTAAGAAGCTGTGAAGCTTTGCAGTTAAAATAACAATCCTAACTGATGAACTGCACGACATGGACTTCCTTCCATGCTGCTGGACATTTGCATCACTTACCAGACCAGTATCACACTGCAAAAATGTTGGTTGGAGCAGCCCCCCTGAAGGCCAAAGTCTGCTGTATTCTCTCCAGCAACTAGCAGTATAACCCAAAGGAAATGTCAGAAGCTCAAGATACTTTGAAAAATGTGTCATTTTATTTGTACACTTCCAAAGTTGTAGGTAGAAACTTATAGTAGAATCCTGTAAATTTACTCACTGCTAGAAGAACTGTCAGGGACACAGGAAGGTATTTATTGATTGATCATCAATTTAGAGGGGAATAAACAAACAAACAAACAAAAAAAAAGACTGGAAAAAAGAATTTTAGAAGTTATGGAACTCTCCCCCCCCACAATTTTTTTTTTTTTTTTCATTTTTAATCCCCAAGTACAAATTTTATAAATACAAAACAAATTCACAAATTACTTTGAATGCTAAATAAATATCTACTTAATAAACTCAGACTGAATACCTCCAGCCAGCACTGGTACAGTACTTAAAAAGATATGCAGTTGTACTCATTCATGTGTAGTGTTGAGAAGATGCACTCAAAACAAGTTTTAAACACACACACAGTTTGCTTCAACTGTGCTACAGCAGAAGATTTTACTTGAGTTGATAAAGCCCTCAATACCACAGCTCCTAACAAAATCTAAAGGATGAAACAAAGGTCATTTGGTGCAGGAAAAAAACCAACAATGTACTTCTGGAAGATATTTGGACACATGAATGTAGTAAAAATGTACAAAACCTCTGTAAACCAGTACTGTATCCAGTACATCTATCAAAATTATTAGACACTGAATAAAACTGTAGCAAAGGTAATCTTTCCTACGTTCTCCTGAGTGCTTAATATTACATTGAGAATATAGTGCAGGCCACACTTCAAGGTGGTGACAACAGTTGTTATTGCTTTATACAGGTATGACGACTGCGTGATTTAACATTTCATTTTAATGAACAATAAAAGAGATTCCCTCAAACAAATCCTTTGGAAGGCAGAGGTTAGATTCGTGACTTCTTTGCTGCAGGAGCAGCGTGGTCCACGTTACCAGATGTGATGGGAAGTCCAAGCTTTTGAGCCTGAATGTGGAAGAAAGCTTGGAGTCTGGTTCCAGCTTTTGCTTCGCTCGTGTTACGAGGGTTGTATTCGAAGCAGTTTGAAAACATCAGCTCAATGTCTTCAATGAATTCCGCTACCAAATAAAAAGGAAATCAATTCAATTTCGATTGAGAGCCATATGAATTAGTGTAGTGATGCTACAAGGAGCTCTAACACAAACATGGCTTTACACATGTGTCAAGCTTCCATCATTATGAAGTGCCAGGTAAACATTCTTACCTTTCTCCATCATCAATGAAGGAAATATAAATCAAGCTGGACAGCAGCACCTTTTCTAAATATTTCATCAGTGTCAGTCACTGAATATTCAGAGACAAGAAGTTACCAACCGTTTCTCAGCTGCTCATCTCTTATCACACATATATTACATATATTTTAGTAGGAAAACAACTATGTTGAACAAATCTTAATCTAAAAATTATTAGTAAGGGTTCCTCTGAAAAAAAGAAAACAAAACACCCCACAAAACCCCAAACCAAACACAATCTCAGCTTCCTAATCCTCTGACACAGCTCTATTTAAGGACAAGAATGAATTTTTTTAGAGTGAATGGGGTTTGCTATATTTTTCAATAAAAAATACTTACATGCAAACTTATATTCACATTTGTTCACTTTTTCACGGATTATGTTTAAGGCAATAGGTTTTTTGATGATATCGTAGTAGTCTGGTACCTTTAAAAAGAAAAATATTCAGAGACAAACTACAGAAACAGAGCAAATCCTGCTTTAGCAAAAAGCATTTTGGTTTTGTTTTTAAATAAACAGAGGAGCCCCAAACAATCCCCATCCATTTCCTGAACTTAGCATTAGCTTGCAGGTGTTGCTTTTGTGTGTTTTAAGACTAAGTCCTTTGTTCTGGTCTGTAACTTCACACTATCAAGTAAAACCAGCCAACAATCCTACAGAAAGAGTTAGAGAAATGGAATTAGCATTTTCCATTCCTTCCCCTATGGGAGTTAGAATAAAGATCCTAATTAACAAGCTGTGCAACTTACACACATATTTCTTACAAACTGATGTACATTTGCATCACTTAAGAGACCAGGTATTGCAAGGGGCAATGGGTGAAAGCTGGAACACAGAAGGTTCCACAGAAAAATGAACAAACTTCATTAGGGTGAGGGTGAGGCACAGGCTGCCCAGAAAAGGTGTGGGGTCTCCTTATCTGGAGACATTCAAACCCCACCTGGACACCTTCCTGTGTGACCTGATCTGGGTGTTCCTGCTCTGGCAGGGGGATGGGACTAGATGATCTCTCCAGGTCCCTTCCAGTCCCTGATGTTGTGTGATTAGTGAAAGGTCATTTTCTTTTTCTGGTTGGTCACCCTGATCACCCAATGGATTATCTACGTTGTCTTAAAGACAGCAAAAAGCTGAAATCAAAACTTGTACCACAACAAAAGAAAATCCATGGATTCTTCTCTCTGAACTACACAGAGACTATTGCTGAGTGACTGATTTAGACAAACCAGAATGCAAGGATTTCTGACAGTTTCTTTTCAGGATCAAAATAAAGTCAAATTCTCCATCCTTCCCCAAAAAATCTTCCCTGCATCCACCAGCTTCTTGCATGTTGCAGTGTAATTCCTGGATATGAACACTAGTCTCTGTTTCGTTTAGGATTCCTTTCCTCCTCTTCCTGTGTGTTTACATCTTTCATTCACGTTTGTAAGTCATTCCTTTCATCCACACACATTAATCCTTCCAGCTATCTGTGACACCTTTGGAGTTTCAAGGCTTCATTTCACAGCTGTCACTGTTAATTTGAATAGAGCATTTAAACACTGAGCTCTAAATCCTGCAAGAACATCTGTGCAGATGTGCTGCAGAGGGTTTGGAAAGGCCAGGCTCTTTGTCAGGGTAGGACAGTTCCAGCAGTGCAGCCTGCAGAGAAGCAGGAATTCCAGAAATTTTATTGTAATACAGCCCTCTAAAGCAGCACCTACTTTGCACATCTGACTTACCATCAAGTATTTGAAAATCTAAGCAAGAGGAACATTTGATTGAGAAGTGCAGAAATAATCTTTTTACTGCATTCTAGTTAACATCAGAGTGAAGTTGTCCTTTCCTCATTATTTTACTGCAGATCTGTTCTCAGAACACCTTTGCATAAAGTAGAATCATAGAATGGTTTGGATTGGAATGGACCTTAAAGATCATCTAGTTCCAACACCCCTGCCATGGGGACACCTCACACTACACCAGGTTGCTCAGTGCCTCATCCAGCCTGGCCTTAAACACCTCCAGAGAGGGGGGATCCACCACCTCTCTGGGCAAACTTTTGATTAATTCAACTGATATGAATTAATAACCATAAGCAGTCTAATAACCTTTAATAACCTTTAGCAGTCTAGTGCTCCAGCTGATTTTTTTTTTGTTTGTTGCTTTTTTAAAATCAAGGCATTTCACATTTGTAAACACCTGACAGTAAGCACATTGCAAAACTTTCCCAATAGAGTGAAAAATTATTTCTGGCAACAAATATTTGAGCCGAAATGAAAGAGTTCTCCTGCATCCTTTATAGTTCTCTGGTTTTATATCTTATAGTTCTTATAGCTCTCCTGGTGTCCTGCACATTGTGCCATGAAGCTCAGAAACACGACTGGGTCTTCAAAGAGCCCAGGTGAAGATGTTTGGTGTGATCTAGTGGGAGGTGTCCCTGCCCATGGCAGGGGGGTTGGAACTCGATGATCTTGAAGGTCCCTTCTAACCCAAACTATTCTATTATTCTATCCCACTGCTTAGATTGATCTACCTATTTGGGCAATGCTATAAAATCCCAAGTTCTATTCAGGATTCTGATCCACCCTCACTCATTCCAGAGTTGCAGCAATTACCTGGATTTTGGAAACCAGTTTCATGAAAGGCCAGCTGTCATCATGTCGTACCAGCTCCACTACCAGTTGCTCAAAAGCTGAGAGTTCATGGACTCCCCCCTGACGTCCTGAACTTCTCCTGCTCAGTGAGGTCTGAGGAGATGATTCTAGAAAAACCAAACATGACATTTCATCAAATAAAAAACCCATTTTAATAAGTATTTTAAAAAATAAAAACAACAGAAAGAGACAGAAGTAAAAAACCCTTATTCTTGGATACTAAAACTGTAGTTTCAGGGCCCAAGTCATGTAGTTTGGCTTTAGCTATTAACTATACTACAGACTTGTTATTAACCACTAAATGTCTCTCTTGCCCTACAAAACACAGAGTAGAATCATAGAGTAGTTTGGGTTGGAAGGGACCTTAAAGATCATCTAGTTCCAACTCCCCTGCCATAGTACCAAGACTTAGCTGGGTTCCTCCATTCTCCATCATCTAATTGATTTTGGAAAGGCTTTTTTTCCCCAATGATTTCAAATTTAAAATAATTTTCCAAACACTTAAAGAAAAGCCCTATTAGAGGGAAAAAAAAAAGAATAAGCTGCCTGCTCACAAATTTTACTACCACAAAACCTCTATTCAGAGTGGTTTTATCTGCTTTCAGGAGTAGTCAGCAGGGTGGTTAGAGGATAAGCCCAGAAAGTCCCAATGGTGAAGGACAGAAAAGGTGCAGAATACAAGGCTGCCACAGTAGAGGGTAAGCTCTTTTACACTCTTCTGTCTCACACCAGGTCCTTCTTGTTTTTAAAAGGCTATTGTAGCTTTCCAAGTGTTTCCTTGCCACCAAAGACTTGGATTTAGCTTAGCAAGAAAGCACACCATGGGCTCTACACTAGATAGGTGACTTTTCCTCTTCTAACAGCAGAGCACACCCAAGCACACTTCTAACAGCAGTCTCTTGTATATGTCTACTCCCAATTTCACTACCTTGACTATGTCTGTGTTCTTCACTGTAACTCCTTTCTTAAAGAAAACCATAAAAGCTATAAGCATCCACTTGCATTTGCATATCACTTTTCCATTTTCTCTCTCCCCTCATGAGCAATTGCTGCAGACTGTGTGCAAACAGGGAATATCAAATATTGATCTAGCAAGATATTTGTTATTTATATGACTGAAAATTTTTTAAACTGCACTTCTGCCACTGCAAAAGAAGGGAACTATCTTGTTGGAAGTGGCAAAAATCCATTAAACCACCCCTTCTGATTTCCTTGCTTTACCACACAGATATTTCTGTCAAGGAACAGAATGTGGTTTTCATTCTAGACAAACACCATTTCCTGACCTGTGGATTGTCGTTTCCTGCCTCTTCTCTTGGGCTCAGGAACAGGAAGAGAAAACTTTGATGTGGAAACAGGATACTTCCTAAGCCGTTCACTGGAGTAGGCTGTATCCACAATTCTGAATCCCAGAGAATTGGAAGGGCTGCTCTCCCTTGTGTTGTCAGCACTCTTCCTTCCTCTTCGTCTTCTTCGAGGACCCAGTAGTTCCACGAATACATCTGCTTGCAATGAACTTTGGCTCTGACGAGTGGTCCGGCTAGTAAGCCTTAAAGAAGGCTTTGTCCCTGATGGAGGGGCTGATTTCACCTTTCTCAACCCCCTTCTGGTGGCTCTCCCTGAAGATTCAGTTTGCTTGGGTGTGCTCTGCTGGCTCCGAGAAGCGTATCTTGCCTGACGTTGGCTGTTCCTGCTTGAAAATGGGTTGTTGAGTTTGGCTGCTCTCATTTTTAATGGAAACTTGACCTGAGGTCTTCCATGCTTTGATGGGCTGCAAGAAGTGAACAATTAGGGTTATTTATCCCCAAATTCCATTCCTCTCTTTTCCTTTATTTTTTTTAAAAGCCGAAACGTTACTATAAATACTACTCTGAAGTCTATTCTTTAAATATTACATGTAGCATGTAGTTTGAAGAAATGCTCAGAATTCCCACCACCCTTGTAGCTTCTGGATGCCTCAACTGTAGAACCAGCTACCAAGTTCTTTAAATCACTTATTGTCACAGCAGCTGTACCCTACTAGGATTTTTGAGCAGTATTATCAGCTGTATAAACAAAGTGCAGTTCTAGGACACTAAGTGTAAAAGTCTTGCTCATGTCATAGAATCACCAAATAGTTGGGGTTGGAAGGGACCTTAAAGATCACTGAGTTCCAACCCCACTGCCATAGGCAGGGACACCTCCCACTAGATCAGGCTGCTCAGTGCCTTGTCCAGCCTGGCCTTAAACACCTCCAGAGAGGGGACATCTACAACTTCTCTGGGCAACCTGTTCCAGAGTTTCACTACCCTCACTGTAAAGAATTTCTTATATCTAGCCTGAATCCACCCCCTTCCAATTTACACTTCTAGTCCTCCTATCACATATCTTATTAAAAAGTCCTATCCCTGCCTTTCTGTAGGCCCCCTTCAGGTATTGATAAGTTACTATGTCCTATAGTCTAAATAAAATTGTTATTGAAGAGTATAATTTTACAGCTTCAGTCATGTGGAAACTGAGGGAAATACTCAAATACTGAGGAGATAAGGCAAAATGGATAGGGTTTATAACTAATTCTCAGGATGGTCCACTACAGATGTGGAGGAAGATCCCAGAGACAGGTTTACTTCCTAAGGCCATGCAAGTCCTCTCCAACATCTCAAAGTCAGCTGTCTGAGGTGGAAATAATCTTGCTTAAGTCAATTCGAAAGACTGGACCAAAAGGAAGAAAAAGGCTCAGAGATTAGAAATGTTTCTTTCAGCTGTTATGCTCCTGGCATGGATATCAAATCTATTACTTCACTGAAATTATCACCATGGATTATTTAGCAGTTTGGGGTTTGTTTGTTCAATTTGGGAGAGAACAGAGCGTGTTTTGGTTTTGTTGTTGCTTTGTTTTGCTTTAGGAACAGCTACCACAGAAGTCCTCAAGTCCTCCCAACATCATAAATCCCCTAAAGGATGACAGATGAACTTGTCTTCCCTAGTGTGCCAATACTAACTGCATGCATTGACTTTTCCCAAATTCCAAACTGGAAAAAAACCTCCTCATAAGAACCTCTACTCTTTGAAACTCTCTCCACTTTATATATAAACTGTAGCTGTAGAGGACTGCAGCTCTCGTGACCATCTTGCACCTACACATCTAAGGCTGGAATTTTCATCCTGAAAAGTGACTCTAAGTCCAGTGGGACTAACTTTTGTTAGTATTAAACCTGTAACCATGGAATTTGTAACAAGCTGTGATTTTCCTTTTTAAATAAATCTCAAGATATGTTTTTATGTGAACAATTGTTCCACCATCAAGATGGCATTTCAGTAGAAGATCACTTTAATGTGTGTCTGTTTACCTCATTTCCTCCTCTTCTTGAGATTCATCCTCCTCATCTTGCTCCTCTTCATAATGCTCCTCTTCACTCTGTCCCATTTCATCATAGTTTGCCTCTTCTTCCCCTTCCCCCAGGTGCTCAGCTGTCTCTTCATCACTTTCCACAGAAGGTCTCTGTCTGGAGGAGAGGCGTCTGGAGCGCTGCTTTGGTCGGCACTCTGGACAAAACCAGTCTCCTTCAGGAATCATCTAGAAACAGAAAAGGGGGTAAAAAAACATAGGATCGGTAATGTCCAGTGAAGCTGTAAGAAGTACTCAAGTTTAGGGTGAAAAGGAAACACCCTTTTTTCTTTAGATACCTTCAGTTTGGGCCTGATGCAGTAGGTGTGATAGCCTCGATCACAACCATCACACAGCACCATGCTCTCTGCATCACCCTTCTTTCTACAGACTTTACAGCGAGCATTGAGGATGGACTTGGACCAGATGACACTTCGATCCAATGTAGACAGATGAAGGAAGACTTGAGACAAGCTGGTAGAAGAAAGAAGGGACTCTCTCCAGCGATCCAAAACTGTTTTATAGGATCGTCCACCATCGCTGGCATCTTCCATTAAAGAAAATTAAAAAAAAAAAACCCAAAACAAAAGGAAAGAAAAAGCAGAATGATTAAATTTCTTTTTCAAACATCTGGGTTATTTCAGACTGTGAAGTAAGGCTTCAACTTCCAAACAGATAGCAGTAGAACAACAGGATAGTATTTTGTCTGATCTCAATATTTGAGTATTTCCCTCAGTTTCCACACCCCTGAAGCTGTAAAATTATACCCTTCAATAGCAATTTTATTTAGAACTTGCATATACATAGGACACAAGCAAGATAAAGTCTTACTCAGATGCCAACCTGGAAACCTTCAAATGATGAAAGCATAAATGAGCATTATTTAAAATTGAGAAATACCCTATGAAACTCGCAACATACTCCTAATTTACTCTCTCTTATACATAGACTTTGAAAATAAAAAATATTTACATTTTTAAAAATTATCTGGCATTAAAAGGAGACTTCACTGGCAAAAATGCAACAGCTTAAAGGGCTTTTCTCACCTGCAATTGACCCTGCTCCTGTATAGTCTGGCAAAACATCTGCCTCTTCCCACACCTTTGCCCCTGCCCTGTCTTCACAAGAGCCTGCACATCTACATGGACAGCCAGAGGGGGTGATGGGTCTGGTCCAAACAGAGATCTTTTCTTGCTATCACCAACGATACATCCAATATGGTGTTATCTCGGGACCCGGGGAACTACAGGCCGGTGAGTCTCACCTCCGTGCCTGGGAGGATCATGGAACAGATCCTTCTGGACAACATGCTTATAAAAAAAATAGGGAACTTACACCCAGGAAGGGAGTAAACTCTTTGAAAGGGCTGACAATAGCAGGACTAGGGGAAATGGATACAAATTGAAGGAGGGAAGATTTAGGTTGGATATTAGGGGGAAGTTCTTTACTAGGAGGGTGGTTAGGTCCTGGAACAGGCTGCCGAGGGAGGTTGTGGATGCCCCGTCCTTGGAGGTGTTCAAGAGCAGGCTGGACGAGGCCCTGGGCAACCTCATCTAGTAGATGTGTTTGTTAGGTGGCCCTGCTAGGCAGGGGGGTTGGAGTTACATGATCCTTGGGGTCCCTTCCAACCCAGGTCTTCTGTGATTCTGTGATTCTGTGATCTCCATTTTGTTAACAAATACAATAATAATCATCTAGATTGGAAGGGACTTTTCATTTCAGATCATTTGAGTCCAACCATCAGCCCAACTCTGACAAGTTTCAGACCTGGACAGGGACAAGAACCCTTGACCCTCAGATTGGGAGCCTGATGCTCTCCCAGCCAAGCTCACACTCAGTTTTATAAGCAATGAAGCACCTGTGAATCCACAGTACACACCTAGTGGCAAACCAAGTCCTAATTAAGTTAGAAATAAATGATGAGGAGGGGGAAGGATGAAGCAATACACTGTGTTCTCAAATAGGTTTGGATCTGCAATCTGCAGTGGCTACACAAATAGAGATGCACAACAGGGAGGGGGAGGTAGTATAGACTGGGAATGAGCAACTGGAAATTTTGGAAGTAAACAGGCTGTTTGAGGTGCAGGAGAAAGGAGAAGGTCCAAATTCCAGCCTGCACTGCTGCTGNTCTCCATTTTGTTAACAAATACAATAATAATCATCTAGATTGGAAGGGACTTTTCATTTCAGATCATTGAGTCCAACCATCAGCCCAACTCTGACAAGTTTCAGACCTGGACAGGGACAAGAACCCTTGACCCTCAGATTGGGAGCCTGATGCTCTCCCAGCCAAGCTCACACTCAGTTTTATAAGCAATGAAGCACCTGTGAATCCACAGTACACACCTAGTGGCAAACCAAGTCCTAATTAAGTTAGAAATAAATGATGAGGAGGGGGAAGGATGAAGCAATACACTGTGTTCTCAAATAGGTTTGGATCTGCAATCTGCAGTGGCTACACAAATAGAGATGCACAACAGGGAGGGGGAGGTAGTATAGACTGGGAATGAGCAACTGGAAATTTTGGAAGTAAACAGGCTGTTTGAGGTGCAGGAGAAAGGAGAAGGTCCAAATTCCAGCCTGCACTGCTGCTGCTCAGCAGGGATTTTCCCCATCGATGCTGAGTTTCTTGCATTTTTAAGCAGGAAGGTTTAAGGAGAGGAAGAGACAGAGCAGTACTGTTGACTTTACCAATATCCAGATTTCCCTTCTACAAGTGTTAGCTCATTTGTTTTATGCTTCATTGATGTTTACAAATATGTAAAGGGTGAGGGTCAGGAGGATGGAGCCAGGCTCTTCTCAGTGATCTCCAATGATAGGACACAGGGCAATGGATGCAAGCTGGAACATACGAGGTTCCACAGAAATATGAGAAAGAACTTTATCAGGGTGAGGGTGAGAGAACAGTGGCACAGGCTGCCCAGAGGGGGTGTGGAGTCTCCTTCTCTGGAGACATTCAGACCCCACCTGGATGCCTTCCTGTGTGACCTGGTCTGGGTATTCCTGCTTTGGCAGGAGAATGGGACTAGATGATATCTCCAGGTCCCTTCTAATCCCTTATACTCTGTGATTCTGAGATCTCTAGCTGATTAACAACACTCTCCAGTATAAAATGCCACCTTGCCTGCTGCACTGGGCACAGGAATGGCCTACCATCCACCTTTCTGTCACATGATTTCACTTCAGGAAGAGAAAGTACCTAATGACAAATATAACGAAAGCTTCAAAAAATGAGACTAACTGCTCTCCTGGCATCAAGGCCAAGTGGCTGTCAGGATTTGCCTAATCTTGCATACATTTGCATGAGCAGCACAAGAGGAGTGTGGGGGGGGAAGGCTGAGTCTAAGCAGACACCACAGCTTCAGAAACACAACAGTCACGCCTCAACTGCAAATAGAAATTACTACTTCAAACTTCATCCTTGAGTTTCATGTCTCACGTTCAACCTTACTAAGGCTGGTGGGCAAGGTCCTTCCCACAGCACTGCAGCCTATTGCCCATTGAATTTAAAAAAAAAATTAAGAAGAGAATGAACCACTTATCAGGACACAAGGCTCTCACCCAAGACCTTCTTCAATTCTCCTGCATATTTCCACAATAACTCGGGCAAAGAAGCGTATTTATAGTTTGGCAAGCATTTGTTTTGCTGACAGTGGCAGTTAGAGCACTATTCCCTTTTTTTGCTGGTTATTTTTAGCTTGAAATGGTTCATCTATGATGAACTATAGTTCATCACACAGCAAATTTTTGCCCTGCCAAACTGCAAATGCAACATACAGACACAAATCAATGAGAGGACCTGCTCCAGCATGCCCTGCTGCAGAAAAGTGCCAAACAAAACCCACTCTTTCAGGTTCCAATTTATAAAATAACACTTTTTTTCTTCCTAATTTTTCTTTCTCATTTATATTGTTACCTTGAGAGGGAGAGAAACAGCCTCTCCCTTTGTGTGTGAGCAGCTCTACCCTGCGCAGTGGGATACCCCTCCCTCAGCTCAGCCCTCCAAGCCTGGCCACAATGCAGACGAAGGAGTAGTTTGACAGATCTATGCACTCATCTATCAATAGCTAATTAAGTTCAGGGAAGGGATTTCCATTTTAGTATTTCTAGAAAGGATAAGCAGTTGCACAAAATGAGAAAGTTTCTTTTTAAAAAAAAGAAAAAAAGAAGAAAAAAAAAAAGGAGAGAGCTGGGGGCAGGAGTGAGAGAGGCAGGATTATGTGAACATGCAGATTCCTGTCCCGAAGTGATAAAAAGAAAAGAGTTATCTCTAGCTGCAGAAAACTAAATAAATTTTAAAAATATAATTATTTAAAAGGGGATAGGAGGAAATAAAATCTTTGAGCTGTATTTGTTTTAATCATAGTTAAACATTTTACTTCAATACCAATAATTCCGTCATGGCACAGAACTGGCTACAGAATTACTGGAGTTTTTTTTTTTTTTTTTTAAAAAAAAAAAAAGAGGGAAACCTGATAAAACACTCAGTACTTTCTAATTCAGCAATACAAGTAACATTTCAGATTTCCCCTCTCTATTGACTAGTCCTCCTTTCTTTTCTTCTTTTTAGCTCCTCAGTCATTCCTTCTGTCATCTTCCAAATTACTTAAACATTAAATTCATAAAGTTATGCCAAATACCTTTTCAAGCAGTGGGATTAATTTTAATTACTTTTTGCAATCTGTACTAAAAATTTAACTAGAGCAGAGGCTCCCAACACACGTGTGTGGAAAAAGACAGGTGGGGAAAGGTGAGAGAATGTGCATGGAGGCATTGCACATCCCAGGATTTTTACTTCAATTCCCACTACAAACAGTGGACTTAAACTGAAAATTCTTAAACCTACTCCCCAAACACACTCCTGTCCATCCATGGTACAAATGGCTATAGAAGCAGCTGACTGACAGCAGTTCCTTCATAGCAAACAGCTTCTCTGTCTACACTACCACAAACCTCTTAATATCTCAAAAACACAAATGATTTATGGACATAGACCTCAAGGACCAAGAAACTAGCTCAGCTGGTCCTGGGGAAACACCATCCTTAGGTTATTTTTGTGTTCCTGAGTACTAAAATGATGAAATTACTCCCCCAGAAATTAAAAAGTCTGTTCCTGGTTTAAGCAAAACCACCAGGAAACCTCATTTTTTCCTCCTTGGATGACTAAAAGAAATTCTTCAGCAGAAAAAATGAGACCAGTTTCACCTCTGCTGATGAAACTCTGCATGAGGAAAAAAGCATGTGTATGTACTAATCCCAGTTCACTGCTGGAAGGTGTCTGATGCTATTATCAAGAGGACAATTATCAAGAGACAAGGAATCAAATTTAATACAGGGAATAGGGGAGACAACAACAACAACCCGAGTCTAGAAAGAAAAGAATGGAACAAAGGCAAGCAAAGGAGAGAAAAAGCTGTGTATTTTTTTTTGTCCTGTAAGAAGGAAAAAGGGACAAATTTAAAAGGAGGCAAATGGTTCCCTCTATCAGTCACAAAGGTGCTCCCATGAATTAAAAATCAAACCTTTCGTATGGAAATCTGAAGGATGCTTAATGACTGAAGTCCCACAGCAGTACAGAAGGTGGGGTTTTTTTTGGTGACTGCCTCTTGGAACTCCAGGGCAACCAAATCACTTCATAATTTCAAAGCTTAACTTTCCCATCTATGTGATGGGAGTCATGAGAACTACTTCACTGCAGAGTATTTTGAGATGTAAGGAAAAGTAATTGATAAGGAAAAAGATGCAAAATCCACAACAAAAGTTGCTTATATTTCTTCCCCCTTGAACAATAACGTTTATTTGAGAAGTAACTCTTCAGTGTTTTCCTCAAAAGAGCCTTTTTATCAACTTAACTTACAATTTTTGCCAGAAAAACATGCACTACAAGCTGCACTCTCCTTTCTGTGATGTCTCCAAACGCCACCTCAGGCTGCACTGGAGGCAGAAAAAGCAAATTTTCATAGCTAAAGTGTAACAAAACACAATTCATAATTAAAAATGCATGCAATTCAAGTCATGTTAAATTTAATCACCAGACAGCAGAAGATTAGAGGCCATCGAGCAGCTCTGCATGGCAGAGGGTGCTGTTTCTGGGGTTTCTAGATCTCCGCTTGCACCTCTATCTCCTGTCGCAGTCTTTCTTGCTCTTCCACTTGACTATTTGGTATGCACCTCAACTCTGAACTTATCAGAATCACCAGTGAGGCTCTTGGCAGCCCGATAGTGCCTCAGAACAAAAACGGAGCAGAGAGGAGCAGCTGGTTCTTTTATTGCTGTGCTGGGTCCCTTTGTCTGCTCTGCACCCTGGAGGCCACCGGGATAAACTTGCCAGTGGCTGCAGTGGATTTCCCTGCACTGTCTTTAGTATCAGGAGCTGTGAAGCGAGTGAAAACTAAAAACTGTTAAGTATGGCTCCATTCCTTAATAGGAACAGGGCACAGAGGGAAAAAAACCCCAGCAATAAAAATAACTGAAATAATAACAAAGCACATTCAGTGAGTGAGGTTTAGAGCAGAAATTTCTTTTTACAGAAAAAACTATCACAACAGAATTCATACCACTTGCTTCACTTCCAGTGTGAATTAATTAAATCACAGAATGTGAGGGATTGGAAAGGATCTGGAGAGATCATCTAGTCCCATCCCCCTGCCAGAGCAGGAACACCCAGATCAGGTCACACAGGAAGGTGTCCAGGTGGGGTTTGAATGTCTC